>APFE030510921.1:52397-70301 GCA_000404065.3 Pinus taeda
TAGGTCGGCTGGGTTATATTGTGACTCCTTAGACTCCTATATATAGAAAGGAGGTTTTGTCATTTGAATCATCAAAGACTTGTTCATTTATGTAATGTAAAGGAGGTTGCCCCCTCGAAGAGGCTGAATTCTAAGGCATTGATCTATCTTTTCTATCTTTTCTTGAGCTAGTTTCATAACTTCAATTGACCATGATCCTTTAGGGTATGAAACAATACTTTTAGGGGTTAAAGAGCGCTATTTTATCGACATATAAGATTGGGGTTGAAGTGCCCAAATATTTCTATAACAGATTGGTTTTGGGGTTGAGATGGCCAAGGCTTCCAAGGAAAGTGTGTGTTCCAATTACTTTGATATGGATGTGCATAACCTTGAAATTGTGAATTAGGTTCATACATCATAGGTTGACTAGGCCTCCATGGTCTTCTTGGAGCTACATAACATATTTTCTTTAGTGATTGACTTGCTCTATTTTCCTCTTGGTAAACATACTTCAAACTTAGTAATGATGGGAAATATTTAATAGCATATGATTCTGCATGGATAACAAAAATATTAGCATCTTATTTTTTCTCATTTTTAACTCTTAACATTTCAACTTGTTCACTTAGATTGCTAAGAATGTCTGTTTTAAAGTTATCAAGAAAATTTCCAAGTCCAACTTGACTTGTCAATCTCAATGCTAATTTACTTACTCTTCCTCTTCCTCTTGATATGCGCTTTCATATTTCACAAATTTCTTGAAAATGGTAATTGGTATACATCTACTCTACTCATGGTATCAGGGAGATCTCTCCACAGATCCCTAATTGTTCTAAATAAGAAGGTTTTTAGTGTATCAAATCCTAAATGATGTTGTTTTTCCCTATTAACATTATAAATGTATCTCTTTATTAGATCCTAAAGGCTCTCATCTTATTTTTGAGTCTTTCTAAAGATTTATTCTTTAAGATCAAGATCTTTATATCTTTCTAGAAATATCTTTTGAATATCATTCCATGACCTTATTGGATTATTCCCTAAACTCATGAACCATTTAAGAGTTATATCCTTCAATATTGCCGAAAACAATCTTAATTTTTGAGTGCTTAATAAGTAACCATAAGATCTACAAAGTATTTCAAATTCAAAGAGAAAGGTGTCCGGATCCTTTGACCTCATACCATGGAAGTTGGGAAGGAAATATGGAGAAATATGTTGTTCATATGAATATTTATATAAATACCTTGAATGGGAATTCCAAGAGGATCTTCCTCATTGTTATCATCTCAATCCATTTATTCAACCTTCTCTGCGACCTTTTCTTCTTATACCTGCAAAAGTGGATGGTGATGTGGTTCTTAATGCACCATGTCATCAAATGGGTGGTTTGGTGTTGGAGAAGTATTTTTTTTTCATAATTTTTTTTAATAATAATGCTAATGCAATGCAACATACCTAATTTTTTTTAGGTTTTTACAGAAATAAATGAATCAAATAAGAAGGAAAACAATTCATGCTTTGACATATCCCAGGCAATGACACCAAAAGTGATGAGCCCTAGTATTAAAACAAGAATGATGAAACTCTGAAGGCTACCAACTTAAATTATCAACCCAGATTTCGTACAAACTTAAGAGGTTGCAATAGTATGTGTGTAGCATACAATGTGTCATTCTTTCATTGATCTAATGCAATGAAGTGAATATCATAAATGGAAATGTTACTCTATTTGCAAGAAATGGAAATGATGATTACTCAAATGCAATTGCTAACCCTATTTGTAGGAATGTAAAGACTATGCTAATTGTAGAAATGAAAAGTTCTAGTCTATTGTAGAATGTAAATCACTACTCTACTTGCAGAATGTGGAAATTTTCTTTGAAAAAAAATGATCTTTTCAACAACAATGTGTGTGACTAAAATCCTAAGAAAGCATAAATTCAAGAATCGGGTCTAATATACTTTGCATTGGTGAATGACTGTTTTGATCAATTTTTTCAAGGGAACTTAGATTTATAAATAGAAACCATGTATATTTCATATGAAAACATTCATTTCCATTTAAATGTGGAAATTTGTCTTCTAATTCTAATTGCATATTTGTACTTGTAGTGAAGGAAAGGTGGGTCTAGAGTGGTCTTTGGTCCTCCCCAATCATGGATTTAGAGCAAAGGGGTCAATAGTCAATCCAAAGAGGTAAAAATAATTCTCCTAGATCAAATTTGGTCAAGTAAGGACTGTTCTACATGATGCTTCAGAACACCTACATGATGCTATAGGATTGCCCTGTTTTTCTACAAGATTAGATCCAAGAGAATTATGAGGGTGGAAAAGGTGATATAAATGTTAGAAATGGTAGTGGAAGGTAGGATAAGACTATATGTTTTCCTTTCCAAGCTTATTATCCTTCAGGGGCCCATCTTGCATAAGGAACAATGCTCATGGTGGCCTTCAACAAACTAGAAATGTACTCTCAGTGAACAGTGTACTAGAGGAGTTGTTGACGTAGAAAGAAGGATTTGGTGGTATTATAAGGAGTTTAAATGACAATTATAGCCCTGCAAATAAACAATCGCACCAACACACCACAAAAAAATAATGATTTTTATACTTGAAAAGACTAAACACCTAGTCTACCAGTTAGTCTCTCCTCTGAGTTATCTCACCAATGACCAAGAAAATCGAATGAAAATGAAATAGGGTAAATTTTATTATTAATTATGATGTTCTAGGACTCCAATATAAATGGAATCACTCAAAATACCCTTTTTAACATGTGTTAAAAAATAGCATAAAATTACTACTCCAAAAACTAGAAATTCAAGAACCAATGAGCTAGTTAACCTACCAAATGCCTAACCTAATCAAGTGAAAATTATATGGAGTAATTTTTTATATTAGATTGAATGTTTTTAGGACTCAATACAAGTGGAATAAACTCAAAATAATCTCATTAAAACGTTCTAAAAATTAGCAGAAAATTAGTACTATTTTGCTACAAGAGACTTCCAAAAATTCTAGATTTGTGAACTAGTAAACCAATCCAAGTAGCTCAATGATGAATATGACTTTTCAAATATTTTATAAGGATGAATAATGCTCATGACTATGTAAATAACCTGCAAAACAACTCACTTCAATCATTTAACCAATATAACCTACAATAAAGGAAGAATCAATACTAAATACAGAAATAAGAAATACAAGTGAAAAGGACATTCGCAGGAAATAAAGAAATTGAACAACAGGGACTTGAGGCTACTGGGATGGCCAAGCCAAAGGATACTCAGAGTCCTATTAAGAAACCAAGCTTTAGAAGCTAAAAATGGCACCAAACTTCATTATAGAGTCAATCCAAGTACATCACTGCTAGAAATGAAAGTAGAACTGCTAGATAACAAGTTTTTTCCTCAAGAAGACTACGAAATACATGCCCCTAGAGGAAAATCCGAATTGGTACTTAAAAAATTTGATGGGGAAGCATCATCCTTGAATGAAGGCTTATTTCCCCTCTGAAATCCCTCCAAAATGGATCTAGTTCTCAATAGGAGGAATCTTCATTTAATGACAAGGAACAGATTCCTAAATTTTCTCAATCAATGGAGCTCTAGAAAATTTTCAATAATTTTATGATATCTTGATCATTTATTATCCAATATTTGTCTAGAGTGTAGTATGGAGCAAGTTCGTATATTATCGCATTCAATATTTACTCAATATTCTACAAAAATAAATAAAATTAGGCACATAATATGCAATTATCTCTAAACCTTCCTAAGAACATATTAAAACTAAAAAAAATTATTAAGTGTAGAAGGAGATATTTAATATAGCCTTTATCCACCTAAGAAATGTTAAATGGTCCTTAATTTGTGTCTAATTTAGAGGCCCATCATTCCTTAACTACAAAGTGCAAGCAATCCATCTCTTGTATTTCTGCATTTGCCTCCTTCTGGATTATTAGCTCATACAATCTAATCCTCAAAGGGAAGTTGGGCCAAGGAGATTTGTTCCTTCTATGAAGAACTCCTTACAACCCTTTATCCAGTTGATAAGATACTTCTTGCAATAACACTTTATTAGTCACATATAATGGCATGAGATGAGGAGAAATTTGACATTCAAAGCATTTGATATATGTACCTTCATGCACAACAAACCAATCCATGATATCATGTAGTGACTCCTTCACCTGATCATACATGCATGGGGGATCGATCTCATATATCATATGGAATATGATTGTGAAGAAGTGCTCTCTGAATCTTTCGTATGCCCCTCTGAAAATCATTTCAGACAACACTTTGCAGTGGAAGTTGACTAGAAACTTATTTTGTGGCTTCCAGTTCCAATACATTTATGGGAAAGCATATCGTGCACATATTACATCCAACAAATGAAGACATATAGAATTTTGGTGTCTTCTTTGTCATCAAATATTCTTTTTCCTTCCCACATGACACTGCAACTCAAAATAAAATATCTACCCAATGCATATTTTACAATGGGTAACTACCATGTTGAGTATATATATAAAGTTCTCTTCAAACACTTCAATGTTCCTTCTCCCATGAAGACAAAAACACATAGCAATGAGATATTGATATACATCATTGAGAATCTTGGTTAGGTAAACTGTATAAGGGCGATGTAGGAACTCAGTAGACTCTCGACACCAAGATTTAATAATCTCACTTCTTTTGAGATCGACCCATCTAGTGTAGAAATTTTTTTTGGCATACTCTGTGGGCTTAAGAATCTTATAATAAGTCTTCTCCATGGTAGGTGAAAGGATGACCACCGCTTTCACTACAAAGCACTAGATTGGAGTCATCCATGTGTGTGAGAATCCATTCAATTATTTATATACAAGGGATGACTAGGAACCTACATGTGATCCTGTGTATCCTGGACCACTTGATATGTATGTATGCTTGAAAATATTCCAAGATTTCAGTGAACTATTTCTACATGAATGTGTCTTTGATGTCTTTCCACGTGACCTCGATAGACTTATGTAGGAAGCATTATGTATCTAGGAAAATAGGGATGGTAGGCTTCATGACTTCTACTGCTTCCTCAGTACTTGCTTATCAAGCTCCTTTGGAGGCCACTTGATGTGTAGTGGGACAAACAGTTCCAATAGATGATGCAGCTCGAACACCTGTATGTGGAAGAACACTCATGGCAACATGATTAGCTTTATAAAATCTTCTATCAATTACAAGAAATAAAATAGCAAATATTTTTCAAAAGACCATCACATCTAGCTAAGCATATAATCCTATCAATGACCGAACAAAGCTACTTTTACACGTAAGAAATATTCATGAGATCAAGGAGGGCACACTTTCATAGCATGAAGGGGATTTCAAGGGTCATTCAAGTATTTGAAGTGCACTCATGCACTCAATCAAGAGAAAGAGACCATCAAGGGTTCAAGGCACACTGACGAAGCATGAATGAGAATTATTCAGGCCTTCAAGGTTTTCTCATGCGCTTAAGAATACAAGGAGGGCATACTCTGAATAGACGAAGGGGTGGGGCTTCAACACGGCTTTAGGCCTTCAGGCCTTCAAGGTGTGCTCACACGCTCACGAGGACAAAGAGGGCACAATGGTGCATGTTAAAGGGATGAAGGGGAAAATATTAAAGCCTTTAGGGTGTGTTCATTCGTTCAAGGAGGCACAGTTCTTCATGACAAAGGAGTGCGCTAAAGGAAAACTTGTCTTTTTTGGGTGCGATTTTTTGAGTTAGTCAGGCTTCAGCTTCTAGAAGTGCATTTTATCATGGAATGTTTCAAGGATAAGTCCAACAACAAGATTGAATGAAAAAAATGCAGAGAGGAAAGATCCACAAGTTTTTATCAATGTTGCCACAATCACAATTAGAATATGAGCGGTTGAAGAATATGCATAGTCATAACTTGCGAAAATAGTTTGAAACTTGTAGAATCAAGAACAAATTGAAACATTAGTAAATAAACAAAAAATAAAAGAAACACCATCAAAGCAGGATCGACAACAAAAACATCAAAAACAATCAATAGAATTGACATTCAAAACTTACTTGGAATAAAGAT
Source organism: Pinus taeda (assembly GCA_000404065.3). Classification (NCBI taxonomy): domain Eukaryota; kingdom Viridiplantae; phylum Streptophyta; class Pinopsida; order Pinales; family Pinaceae; genus Pinus; species Pinus taeda. Next base: position 58,462 of record APFE030510921.1, read on the forward strand.
TGAGGAAGGGCTTCTTGGTCCAAAGATGTGTGCCTAACCCCAATGAGAATGATTATGAGAAATAGTAACTAATCAAGTTGATTTAAATGATATTACATGCAAATCCATCTCATACATGCTCGCCATTTGTCGAAGAGTGAATGAGTTAGTTAAGAGAAGTGAAGTGGGCTCCTATTTTTTATGGGTGTGCCGACAAGCAAGAAGGAAGCGCATGCATGAGTTGTGAAAGGGCACTTGTATTTGTGTCGAAGAAATGCACTCAAGGAGGGTGCACTGCCTGCGCATGCACGATTGTGCTCTAAGGAGGGCGTAATTGTTTAACCCAAAGCGGTGCGCTCAACACAAGAGAAACTCTTTTGTCATATTGAAGTGCTATTTTAATTGAAAGGTGCTTTTATTTTTCTCTTTCTTTCTTTATGTGTGTGTGCATTGCAGAAAATGCTAGTTTCTAAGTCAATAAAAGTTATGACTTCACCTAACCTTGGAAAAGATAACATAAGAACTTCTAATGGTTAAGTGATGACACTTAGAAAACATGACTTAGGAGGATGTGACACTTAGATAAAACATAAGGATATCAAATCAAACAACTTTACGACACAAGATAACTTGGAGAGATAGTAGACATAGGATCCAAAATTAAGTTAGGCCAAAATTTGGAGGTTTGTCGTCATAGCAACAACACTTGGCGAGACACTAGGAGAAACCTAGATTCTCTATTTTGGTTTCATTAATGCATGAAGTCTCAATTTTCCAGGAAGTATTGATTCAATCTGTGAGTCACCTCAAATTTTCATTTTACGCAGTTAAAGATATAGTCTCCTTCATTTCATCACTCGGCACAACACATCACAAATCAAGCCATATCATAGTCCTTTCGACGAAAGTAAGGGTAATATAGCATGACGAGTTAAAATAATCAAAGTATGAGTTCTACATCTTTGGCGTTGCTCTGCTTTCAACAAGCCAAGATAGTACCCCAGTCGAGTCACTTCAAGAACACAAGTGTTGCTTCACTGCTAGCGAGCCTGGAAAATACCCTGACGAAGTCACTTGCTTCAACTCCTTACACAGGAAGCCTTTCTCTTCTTTTTCCCTTTATTTTTATTTGTATTTTTTCTTTTCTTTTCTTTTCATATATAAACAGATATGCATTAAGCACATTTATATTTATGGGGCACAAGAGGGATCCAAACTTATTGAAAGAAAAAGAGGTTTCTCCTTCAGAGATAGGTTTTAAAAGCTCTGATGCTTTGTTCACTAAAAGTTTTACCCTTATCTTACTCTACTCAAATAGATAGGAAATAAAACACTATTAGTAAACATGATCGAGTAAGGAATGAGGATCCTAAATAGATATGGGCATCATGGTTTTACTATGGTTTCCCAGCTGAAGGATCGTATTTTCCATCCAACATCATTGAATTTAAAGATGTAAAACAAAACAAAGAAGAGGGTAACAAATAAGCCAAGGGTTTCATGTTACCACAACTTTCCTTTTACAAAATATTAGCCACATCATCTTGAAGCTCAAAACCAACTTTATCTGGGAACTATTAGAACTAAATAGACAAAGGGTGGACAATGAAAGGAAAAACAAAAATGCAATGCATCTAACTAAATGCAACCTATCCTACCCTAAGATAATAATTATAGGGTTGGGTTAAGTAATATGGAATTTTCAATGCAACCATAAAAGTTTTTTCCGACTTACAAGTCAAAAGATGTGAGTGTGTAAGACCAATGCGAAATACAGTTAAGTGAAAACATTAAAAAACCAAAACAACAACACTGACAGGTGAAAACAAAAAATGAAAGTACAATGGTGTGTCATACTTAACCTCTCTATTGAGTGAAAGACTCCACAACAACAACAACTACCATTTTCATGACCATGCAAGACTCTATTGAATGCATGGAGGGATAGGCCATGAGACATCGGTCCTAATCGAGAGGATTTTTCAAGTGCATCTGTAATAGGATCATGGTAACAACATTTGGGAAAACTTTGACAAGAAATATTAACCAAAGACAAATCCATATCGAAATAAATATCAAAAGGTTGACCATAATTTGCACCATCAGATGGAAGGATAATGTAGAAGAGATGTTAGATGGAAGGATTTGACATTCATTAAAATCATTCTCTGTTTCCACATCAAAAATTAGAGATTTGCATGAGGTGGGATGTAGCAATTGAAGTTCAAAAGTCAAATTAAACATTATACCTTGACAGTTTAAAATTTATATGTGAAGGAAACGAGAAACCCTCAAGAGAGGGTTTACATCCCATGAGATGAAATTAATGACAAGATTTCACAAAAAAATCTTAAACCGACCAAAATCACAAATACTATCAGGGTGACAGAAACCTATACTAACCATCAGTGTAGGATGAATTTTCCTATTGACCTTAATTAACTTTGAACTCTAAAAATATTGAAACTTATCCTGAGAAAACATAGTCATCTTGCTATTCAAACAAGAGTCATCATTCAAATCACGAGATTCATGAGGAAATTGAGGTCGATTAGATAGATCTTGAAGATTGCAAAAATATTCCTCAATAATAAGAATGTCATCTTCATGATCAAAATGTGATATACCTCAGAGGAAATCTTCAATAATTGCATCTGATTCCACTTGAAAATTCTACAAATTTGAGTCTTCCTATGGGAACAAAGATTCATCCACAAAATTTGAGCAATCATCATCATACAATTCAGAAAGAAGGAAATATTAGGATGATGGTGGTCCAAGGATTCAGATTGATTAACAGGTTCAAGATCAACAAGGGGATTATCAAGATTCAAAGATGATTGATTAATAGGATCAAGTAAATCATCATCTGGGGTAAAATGTTAGAGAAAAATTAATTCCTCATCAGCAAATTTATCTTTTGGTATATTAATTACTTTAGGTGCAACATAGGAAACATCAAAAGGAGGGGGAAAAGGAATGAAAGGAACATTAGATTCTTCTTCAGGATGTTGAAATTCCCTTTGAATAGTAGAACATGATCCTTCTGATTCAAAATATTTTCGTGAAATCCTGACTAAGAAACAAAACTTTTCATCCAAGAATTGCCAATCCATGTCCTCACTTGGAGATTCATAGCAAAGATGAAGGAATCAACTAAAAAAATATTCAAGAGATTCATTCGATTCCATTCTAAGCTAATTTATTTCATTAATAACATCTTGATATTCATACTTGTCAAAAGCACATTGAAGATCATTAACGAATTTCTTAAAAGATGAGATAGAAGTAGTGGGTAAAGAATAACACCATTTCTTAGCATGACCATCCAATGTAAGGATAAACAAAATTGCAAGGATTTATTCGGAATAAAATCCACTTGAAAAAAAAAATGAAAAAACTCAATTATGTAACCAATAATGATTATTGTACCCTTGGCATCAAATTTGAGATGTGACAAGTTATGTAAAAATTCCACGGGGATTGAAATATATAAAGATTTGGAAATATACCTCAAGATTATGATCTAGGATAAAGCCATTAAAGGTAAGAAATTCAAATAGACTTCACGAGCTCAACTTGTCATCTAGCCCTCCTTCTAGCGCCAAAATGTTGACAGCGTTGGATACCACCAACATGTAAGGGGTTCTCCCCGATATAATGTCCCAATTAGACCTCACACCATTTGGTGTGGGAGTCCCATCTAGCTATATTATCCAACCATCATTACAAAGTTTTTAGAGACACACCTTGGTTACAACACATACACAAGAGATCATAAGCTCCTTAGGGAAATAAGTATGTAACGTTTGTGTAAACTCCGAATGTAAGATGCAAAGGGAAATTCCACAACTAGTAAAGGAGAACAAGCCTCTTGTTAGGGATGTAATAGTACTTTCCTAAGGGAGACCTGGGAGTGAAGAGAAAGGCTTGTTGAGTGCCTACAAATTAGCTCACACGATAAACAAAAATCATGAAAAACGTAACAACACTCACTCAACCATGTCCATATCTAAGTAACACAATAGTTCATTAGACTTAGTATGTAATTAAGCCAATGTATACCACAAACACAACAAGAATAGTCTTACTACAACCATGATACATGCATGAAAATGTGTTGGCTCATAGAGATTCTGACTATAAATGAAATATTCTAAGTACATTATTACATAGGCGAAACACTAGATCCAGTAGTAGAACATGAAGCCACAACTTTCTTCTCCCAAGAATGATTTATCTCATATGTTGTACCAGAAAAACCAAGGCAAGATTCTAGGAATCCAAGCCTTCAAAATCGCCTTCTTTGAGTTACAAGGAGATATTTATAGCAAATGAAAATGAATTTTGAGTTTCCTCATGACTCTTCAACTTATATTACCTATGGGATTCTATACAACCTTTCATATTCTATACATGATCTTTTACATTCCGTACATGACTTTTCACATTCCACATTTGTCCCTTCGACTTCATTACATTTTACTTATTACAAAAGACAAAATACATATGAGATGGTGGATATATGAGACAAAACTACTAATAGGACAAAATGTTATCTAATTGATAATTCATTTTCTTCCTCATGGAGCTCATTGGTAATATAAGTGTGCCATGATCTGAAGTCCGTAGCAATGACTCAGACCTAAACTGACAGTCTTCTACAAATCACATTTTCACCTCCAATTCTTCTATCAATATGTTCTTGGATCTTGATTGTACACTATTCGATAGCCATGACAATTTCATGTGTTCCTTCACTCGTGCAATGGCATATTGTAGAATAATGTCTTTGGTGATCTCCAAGCCTTATTGTTTTGATGCTTGCATGATTTTTTATTTGTACTGCCTCACTTCTTGAAAGATGATTTCCCTGCCCCTTATCTCTCCAAGTTATCCTACTGAAGTCATCCCATGGTTCTATTCTAGAGACCATAAACCATTATGTAGTTGACTATAGGTAACAATAGTATTAGTCAATTGTTCTCCAAGATGGATATAATACTAAAGGTGGAGTCTCAGTTGTACTTTGTCCATCTCGGCGACAATTATGTCCTTTCTAATCAACTATTGTTGAATATCGAGATCTTTGGTAGCCCATTCTTGGAGTTGATCAACATCTTTATTTGACACTTTTAGGAGATTTAATACTTCTTGTTCTTTCTTCTGAATACCAACATGGGTGATACTAACTCATGTAGAAGTATCATTTCATCATACAATTGTACCATTCTATCTTCCATTGGCCCCAATTCCTCCTCTATGGCTAAATTCCATTATGATGTGTTGAAATGTGTGAAGATAATCGTTGATTTTTTGTAGCAAGGTGTTGTGCAGGTTGCTTCACTGTAGGTAACTCTCTCCTCATTCGTGCATTCTCATTCAATAGATATTTAGAGTTATCATGTGTTTTCTGTAGAAAAAGAAACATTTTCCACCATGATTCCTCAGGGATTCCTCCTAGTATTGGTAGTTATCACCTTTTATGTAGATATTGAGACTAGATTTTGAGGATCATTTGTGAAGTATCGCTATCTGTGTTGCATGATCCTCTTATTGAGTTGATCAAATGTGACATTACACACATCCATGAATTTGTCTTCAGGTGGAAGTGTGATTCCCATTTCATAAAATGGGAGATGAACACCTGTAAGAGGATGTTCTACCGAAGAACCTGGTTCATCATCCATGGGACAATTTGTATTGTCTTCCTCCAACTCTTACTCTATTTACTCATTAAATTTTTCTTCCTCCAGCATGTGTGTTGCTTCCTCCTCCTATGACTAGCTTTGTTGTTCTGATTCTACTCTCCTTCTTTCCTCTTCTTCTTCTTGTTGCTTTCTAAGAAATTCATCTTGCTTCCTCTTCTCCTCTTCTTATTATTGCATCCTTGTCTTTGATTCTCTCCTTCCCTATTCACCTTGAATAACTAAAGGATCATATTCCATTTCCTAATACTTTTACATGTCGAATCAAGTCTGATCATTTTTGTTAGGCCCCTATACTACTAGTGTAACCCATTATTATTATTAGTACAACCCCTTTATTATATTGTTGTACCCATGTAGTCCCCATATTGTTATTGTTGTGCCCCATAGAAGCCCACTAGTGTTATTACTGTGCCCTTACATTATTATTGTTATGTTGGCTCTGATTATATTATGACCCCTTAAACTCCTATATATAGAAAGGATGTCTTGTCATTTGTATCATCCAAGAATTGTTCATTTATCTAATGTAAAGGAGGTTTTCCCCCTCGAAGAGGCTGAATTCTAAGGTGTTGATCTATCTTTTCTATCTTTTTGTGAGCCAATTTCATAACATTTGGTATTAGAGCTTTGGATTCTAGGGTTTCGCTGACCCAAATAGGTCATCGTGGATTTTTTCGCTATAAATCTTTTTCTGCGACATTTCAGAAGCGACAAAAAAAACCCATTTGAGACACAATTTCACTGAACGTCTGATCCAAATTTCAGAGCTTTTTGCACTACATTTGCGGAGATATGATCTGAGGAAGTTGGTCTTTTTGCAAACTCCTGAATTACATTCCAAACAGGTGACCTAGGGAAAATCGTCATAACTTTCTTTCTGAGCATCGGATTGAAATTTTGTAAGAAGGTACAGAAAGAGGATCGATTGTGATTTCTTGTATATATGTTTTAGAGCCAAAGGTTGAAAAACTGACACGTGGCACGTCATACAAGTTCGCTCTACTGAACTAGTCTATAATCAGGTCATTGTGGGAGATTTGGCATAACTCTTCCTTGGAGAATCCAATTTGGATCAGACTGGTGGCATTAGAAAGAGGACGCAAAGGGCTACTGTAGATCGCAATTTCAGAAATTAAATATCCCAAAGTACAGATTTACAATAGTTTCAAGATCGAGCTCCTAAAATCAAGAAAAGGCAATATGAAGAAGTTTGATGGCAAGGATCCAGTAATTTGGATACTTTAGATGGAGCAATATTTTGATCTACATGGTGTACCATTGTTACAAAAGGTATGTATTGCATCTTCATATTTAGAACCAGATCAATTTTTATAGTATAGAGGGCTTTGTTCTCGTAAACAACTTGTTACGTGGTCAATTTTCACGGAGGAAATGGTAGCACATTATGAGGATACAAAGAGCAACACCACAACAATTGGAAAGAGTAAAAGGGTTTTGTTACATAGTGGAAAGTAAAATTATGGAAACAAGGAATTCTACCTCTCACAACTATAAAGATGGAAGTGTTGTTTCTCCTAGCCTTCCACAAATTACAATGGTTACACCACAACAATGGAAGAAAAAGGAGAAAAAGGGCTTTGTTACAATTGTGATAACAAATGCACTAAAGGTCATAAGTGTGCCGAGAAGAAATTATTTTACATAGAGTATGAAGAGGAGGAAGAAAAGGATAAAGAAACATCAAAATAATAGGATATATGCCAAGACCCAACCTCAGAGAAAGAAGAAATGAATCAGACCATATCTTGTAAAGCATTGGCAAGAATTACCACTCCTCAAACTCTCAAGATAGAAGGACATATCAAGAAGAAAAAGGTGCAAGATGTGAAAGATCACATCAATAAAGAAGAAATGAATCCAACCATATCTTGTAATTCATTGGTTGGAATTTCCACTCCTCAAACAATCAAGATAGAAGGGCATATCAAGAAGAAAAATGTTCAAGAAGTGAAAAATCACATTGAGCATCAAGAAATGAATCCAACCATATCTTGTAAAGGATTGGAAGAAATTACCACTCCTCAAACTCTGAATATAGAAGGACATATCAAGAAGAAAAAGGTTCAAGCAGTGAAAGATCACATTGAGCACCAACAACAAGTTCTCTAACTTTTAAAGGATAATGCCACTTTGGTGCAAAATCGAATGAAACAACAGGTAGATCAACATCATAGTGAAAAGTGTTTTGATGTAGGTGATTGGGTACTTTTACTACTACATCTCAAGCAAGCTATTTATGAGAAGGAAATTTTGGCAATACCATATGCACTTAAGAAATGGCAACCTTACCAAATGGGAAGACACTTCAAGGTAAAAATGGATCATGATAGTCTTAAATACTTTTTAGAACAAATATTATCTATAGAAGAATAGAAAAAATGTGTCAGAAATATAATGGGTTATGAGTTTGACATCATCTATAGAAAAGGGAAGAATGATTTTGTTGTAGATGCACTCTCAAGAAAGGATGAGGATGTGGAAGCATTGTTTTGTGCTATTTCTATTATCCAACCAAATTGGATAAATGAAGCAAGGGATGAATGGAACAAGGACGAAGAAGTGTGGCGACTCATTCAAAAGTTGCAGAAGATCCCAATTCAAACAATATTGCCAAACTTGAAGAGGAAGGAAAAATCCTATTGGAACCTGGAGCAGTCATAGAAGCAAGAACCCGACAGGTACGAGATCGATCAATTTCAGAGTATCTCATCAAGTGGAAGAACTTACCTTCTAAATATTCCACATGGGAGGACAAGAATATTCTACAAGGGCATCAAGAACTACACAAACATTGAGGAAAACACTTTTTGAAGGACAGGGGCATGTTAGGCCCCTATATTACTAGTGTAACCCCTTATTGTTATTAGTACGGCCCCCTTATTATATTGTTGTACCCGTGTAGTCCCCTTATTGTTACTATTGTGCCCCATAGAAGCCCACTATTGTTATTATTATGCCCTTACATTATTATTGTTATGTCGGCTTTGATTATATTATAACTCCTTAGACTCCTATACATAGAAAGGAGGTATAGTCATTTGTATCCTGCAAGAATTATTCAGTTATATAATGTAAAGGAGGTTTCCCCCTCGAAGAGGTTGAATTCTAAGGCGTTGAGCTATATTTTCTATCTTTTTCTGAGCTGGTTTCATAACATGGTGAATTCACTATTAAGACAATTCTACATAGCTTTAATTGAATCTTGGTCAAACTCCTACACTCTTGCATGATTGCTCCACTTTCTAGGTTGAGTCTATCAAATTTTCTTTTACCTTTTGAGATCCCATTGTCATTCGATCTATGATGCCATCTTTCAATCTATACATTCCATTCAACTTGACATCATCAATCACAAAAACAACATCAACTATTGTCAATTTAATCCTTTATCTAATTTTCTCTTGCCCAAAAGGACAAGCCAAGCAATGCACAAAGTTTAGGGCACAAGACATTTTGTTTCATGTTTTCCACTTGTTTCATACTAAAATAAAGTTTACATCTAAAAATAAAGATGTGCTTACAATATCCTAGATTAAAGACACGAAAAGAAAAATACACTCCATTGGTAACCATAAAATTTTAGTAGGGCAACAAGGAATTACAATTATGAAAAAAGGCAATGAAAGAAGGGTTGAAAACAAAGAAACAGTTAAAATATGAGCCAATGAGAATGCTATGAAGCCTAGGTTGATCAACTTGGGACATCCAAGGTAAGTAAAAAATAAAAATAATATGCAGTTAGCTACCTCTTGAGTTGGTTTAGTAGTCTCCAGAAGCTTCTACTTTAGCATAGAGCCTTAATCCTGCTCATCTGATTCCATGACCATTTCCTCAGGGTCCAATTTATTTGCTTTGGGACTCTTAGGAACATGGGTCCAGGTAAATCTAATGCCCTTGTTGAGTCTCTTGCAATTTTAGGGATGTCTGGATCATCACAATCCATCTGTGCTAGAGCATCTATCTGGTGACCACATATGATCTTAAGACATTTGATTTTCTTGTCGTAGTAAATGTATTATTCCTCTCTTATCTACTTCTTCACTAATCTTTGAATTGGAAAGGCACTTATCATCTACTTTGGTGAATCCATTATCGCCCATGTCTTCAACTTCATCTTCCTCCATCGAATCTTGAGCATATAGCTTGTTGAACACCTAGCTGTGGTTTTCAAGAAGTATTTAGAAGTATTTTGAAGTGGCAAAGAGAGATGTAGGGCTCAGGGTTGGGCCATCACCTAGGAATGTGTGAACCTTGTGAAAATTCCCTCTTGCCTCTGTAGAACGAAATCACCACGATTAGGGGAACCAAAATTCAATCCCTTGAATTCAACCATATGCATCAGATCATATCTGCGACAACATGGCTACACCTTTCCTTCACCCTTCGTTGGACACACACCTTGCAACGTGATGGAAATAAACGAGGGAAATGGACAATTTTTATATTTGAAAGACAAATATCGTGGGAAAGCTTGAACTTAAATGAAATACATATGGGTTTTTCAAGGGAATTAAATGAAATGTGTAAGTTCTTGGTTAATATGGAATTATTTCCAATTATAAATAATTAATAATCTTATGAAAATTGTTGCATTTCTATATCACTAAACATTATTGTAGGCGATTTCGCTTGTGATATTAAAGGTGAATTATGGTGAAATTAAAATAATTTTTGTGTGGTCAAAATAAGTTTTGTTTGGTTTAGTAAGGATAAATAATTTATGGAGATTTTTTATGATATTCAATATAGTGAGTAAACATGGAAAAGGTGATAGTTTGGCTCCCGCATGCTTTAGAAAATTGATATATTTTTTTCCATAAACATTAAAGGTTGAAAAACTACATAGGATCTAGAGTTAATTTTGTTCCAAATTAGTTATATCTTGAACTGGAATTGTTGTTGACCTTGTTATCACTGTAAAACTTCCTTAAAAAATTTGGACAACTTACATGGTTTCTCAATTCTTGTATCAGTCATGGTCAAGTCATGGTGAAGTCATTTTTATGTTTTAGAGTCTAATACATAGGGTTAGAGTCTCATGTCCATATTCAAATAAGTTTCATAGCCTCATTCCATGTCCTAAAAGCCTCACCATGGGTTTTGACATCAGTTTGATTCCAAAGGATTCATGTTAGTCTTGGTCTATTCTTTCCATGGTTGTTTCCGTGTCTAAGATCTATAAAAGAGTCTTGTTGGTATGGTAAAATAGGGTCAACACTCCGTTCTTGCCTAAAATTCCATGTGTCAAACTTGTGTCAAGGTTTTCATAGTTAAAAACTCACTCTAAGTGTTTTCATAGCGCGCTACAAAACCCCTGTAGCAGGCTGTTTTAGCAGAGAAAAACTGTTTTTACTAGTCAACTTACAGAAGCTTTCTTGAGCAGCTGAGAACCCCGTTTTGCAAACTGAAAGAGGTTTTTCTTCCTAACAGGCAGCACTACAATAACCGCTTTCAGTTTCTTCAAATCCATTCTGAGGTGGGAGAAATGAAAGACTAAACTTGCACTATGAAATTGCTGTAGGTGCAAGTTTTTCACAGGCATATTTCTCTGTTTTACACCTGTTTTTCAAAGGCACATTCTGGGAGGTAGGGACGGTGTTTCAAAAAACCAAGAGAGGTTTTTGTTTAGAATGGATTGGTTCACAAAAGCCTCCTTAAGTTTTTCTAAATACGATTTTTGGAAGAAGGTATGAGCTCTGTCCCAAGACCCATTTTTCATCCAGAACAGAGCAAGGGACAGTCTCCTAGTTTCTAGGAACATCAAGGATCGATTCTGGACAGCTGGAGAAGTATTTTACAAAAACAAGAGAGGTTTTCGTTCTAGACATCCTGGAATACAAAAACCTCATTCAGTTTCGAAAAATGTGTCATGGATGAGGAGATAAAGGCTCTGTCACACGTGCCAGTTTCAGGGATCCTAAACCTAAAAACAGGGAAACATGTTCCCTAATTTCTAGGGTTTGCCTTCAACAGTCAGATGACCACGTGGGAGGCTTCATCAAGTTCGATTTCATGGAGTGTTAGGTGTCAAAGAATGCTTTAAATTTTTAGATATGGTTGTTGTAATCATAATAAGGAGTTATACTCCTAGTTGTATTAGGTCTCTAGGACTCCTAGTTAGGTGTCATT
>APFE030510921.1:70311-83706 GCA_000404065.3 Pinus taeda
TCAAGAAAGGATGAGGATGTGGAAGCATTGTTTTGTGATATTTCTATTATCCAACCAGATTGGATAAATGAAGCAAGGGATGAATGGAAGAAGGACGAAGAAGTATGGCTACTCATTCAAAAGATGTAGAATATTCCAATTCAAACAATATTGCCAGAACTTGAAGAGGAAGGAAAAATAAAATTGGAACCTAGAGTAGTCACAGAAATAAGAACCCAACAGCTACAAAATCGATCAATTTCAGAGTATCTCATCAAGTGGAAGAACTTACCCGTTGAATATTCCACATGGTAGGACAAGAATTTTATACAGAAGCATCAAGAACTGAGGACAACACTTTTTGAAGGAGAGGGGCATGTTAGGCCCCTATACTACTAGTGTAACCCCTTATTATTATTAGCACAACCCCCATATTATATTGTTGTACCCATATAGTCCCCATATTGTTATTGTTGTGCCCCATAGAAACCCACTATTGTTATTATTGTGCCCTTACATTATTATTGTTATGTCAGCTCTGATTATATTATGACCCCTTAGACTCCTATATATAGAAAGGATGTCTTGTCATTTGTATCATCCAAGAATTGTTCATTTATTTAATGTAAAGGAGGTTCCCCCCTCGAAGAGGCTGAATTCTAAGGCATTGATCTATCTTTCTATATTTTTGTGAGCTGGTTTCATAACAATTTTCCTAGGAGCTACCTGCCTTGCTTGAGGGTTTGTTTGAAGTGCCTCCTATACATGTATGTATTAAGCTGGTGAAACTTTGGGGGAACTGGCTTGAATTCTTGGATGTGTGTTCTTTATTGCAATGTACCAGTTCTTCTGCTAGGTCCCTATAATACTAGTGATTCCCCCATTATTATTGTACTTATTGTTATTATTTTTCCTCTATTGTCCCCATATTGTTATTATTGTGCCGCATAAAAGCCCACTATTGTTATTGTTATGCCCTTATATTATTATTTTTATGTCAGCTTTGATTATATTGTGAACCCTTAGACTCCTATATACAGGAAGGAGGTTTTGTCATTTGTATCATCTAAGAATTATTCATTTTTGTAATGTAAAGGAGGTTGCCCCCTCGAAGAGGCTGATTTTGAAGTCATTTCTCTATCGTTTCTATATTTTTGTGAGATGGTTTCATAACATTTGGTATCAGAGCTTTGGATTCTAGGGTTTTGCTACTCCAAAATAGGTCATTGTCGAATTTTATCTATAACTTTTTTCTACAACGATTCAAAAGCTAAAAAATTAACCCGTTTGAGATGAAATCTCGATGATCCTCGGGTCCAAATTTCAAATATTGTCTCACTATATTCTTGGAGATACGATTCAAGGAGGTTATGGTTTTTGCAGGGTCTTGAATTACATCCAAAACAGGTGACCTTGGGAAATTTTTCATAACTTTATCTCTCAGTATCATATTGAAATTTCGTAAGTTATAGAAATAGGATGAAATTTAGTTTTTTTGTGCATCTTTTTTAAGTCCAAAGGTTGAAACAGTGACACATGGAAAGTATTTACACAAAGATATTTATGAGAAGGAAATGTTGGAAATACTACATAAACTTAAGAAATGGCGACCCTACCTAATGGGAAGATACTTCAAGGTAAAAACAGATCATGATAGTCTTAAATACTTTTTAGAAAAAATATTATCTTCAGAAAAGAAAGAAAAATAGGTCACAAAGATGTTGGGTTATGACTTTGAAATCATCTACAAAAAAGGGAAGCAAAATGTTGTGGTAGATACACTCTCAAGAAAGGATGAGGATGTGGAAGAATTTATTTGTGCCATTCTATTATCCAACTAGATTGGATAAATGAAGCAAGGGATGAATGGAAGAATAATGAAGAAGTGTGGGCACTCATTCAAAAGTTACAACAAGATCCCAATACATATCATACATTTAGATGGAAAAATGATTCATTATGGTACAAAGATCGCTTATACCTAGGTAAGAATTCCCAACTCAAACAAAAGATTCTTATGGAATTTCATGCTTCTCCCTTAGGAGGGCACTCAAGATTTGTAAAAACTTACCACAGGGTTGAGAAGGAATTCTTTGGGATGGGCTTAAATCGGATATTCAAAAGTTTGTGGCAGAATGTTTGGTTTTCCAACAAAATAAAGTTGAAACAATTAAGACCCCAGGTCTATTACAACCTTTATCCATTCCAAGCCAACGTTGGGAGGAGGTTTCAATGGATTTTATGACAGGTTTACCCAAGTCTGAAGGAAAGAGTGCCATCATGGTGGTAGTTGACAAACTTACCAAGTATACACACTTTTGTGCATTATCTCATTCATTTAAATCCAATACAATTTCTATTGCATTTATGGAAACAATTAAAAAGCTACATGGAAACCCAAATATTATTGTAAGCGACAGAGATCCCATTTTTAGTGGAAATTTTTGGACAAAATTATTTTCTTGTCTTGGTACTCAGTTAGCTCATAGCTCATCTTATCATCTTCAATTTGTTGGGAAAAATTAGATAGTAAACAAATGTTTAGAAGGATATCTTCTTTGCTCTTTCTTTGATAAATAGACACAATGGGTGAAATGGTTGCCTCTAGCTGAATGGCGGTATACCACTTCCTTCCATACTACAACAAAAGTGACTCCATTTATGGCACTTTATGGATATCGTCCACCATCCATCACATCATATCTAAGATAAAACTCTAAGGTTCAAGCAGTGGAAGATCACATCGAGCATCAACAACAAGTTCTCCAACTCTTAAAGGATAACCTCACTTTGGCGCAGAATAGAATGAAACAACAGGAAGATCAACATCGCAGTGAAAGAATTTTGATGTAGGTGACTGGGTATTCCTACGGCTACAACCATATAAAAAAATGTCCCTCAAGCAAGCTAAGAAGGATAATAAATTATCACCAAAGTATTATGTTCCATACAAGGTGCTGCAAAAGATTGGTACTATGGTATACAAATTGGAGCTTGCTACAGCTTCCTGAGTGCACCCAGTTTTCCATGTTTCATGCTTAAAGAAGGTTATAGGTGACAAGCTCCTAGTTCAAACAATATTGCCAAAACTTGACGAGGAAGGAAAAATCATATTGGAACCTGAAGCAGTCACAAAAACAAGAACTCGACAGCTACAAAATCGATCAATTTCAGAGTATCTCATAAAGTGGAAGAACTTACCCGCTGAAGATTCCACATGGGAGTATGATAATTCTATATAAAAGTATCTATAACTACTCAAGCATTGAGGACAACACTTTTTTAAAGGAGAGGGGCATGCTAGGTCCCTATAATAATAGTTATTCCCCCATTCTTATTATTATTGTATCCCTTATTGTTATTATTGTGCCCCATTGAATCCCACTATTGTTATCATTCTGCCCTTATAATATTATTGTTATGTCGACTTCGATTATATTGTTACCCCTTAGACTCCTATATATATAAAGGAGGTTTTGTCATTTATATCATCCAAAATTGTTCATTTGTGTAATGTAAAGGAGGTTCCCCCTAGAAGAGGCTGATTTTGAAGTTATTGATCTATCTTTTCTATATTTTTGTGAGTTGGTTTCATAACATCTTCATTTTCTCATCTTCTATGGTAGATATTGATGAATATACCCAAGCGAAACTAATATTATCACAATGTTGCGTACACACTCTCCTAGGATCAAATCTGTGAAAGTCCTTAACTACAAAGTGCAAACGATCCATCTCTTGTATTTCAGCATTTTCCACCTTGTGGATTTTTAGATCATACAATCCAATCCTCAAAAGGAAGGTTGGCCAAGGGGCTTTCCTCCTTATGTGAAGAACTCCTGACAACCCTTTATCCAACTGATAAGCTACTTGCAATACCACCTTATTATTCGCATATTGTGGCATGATATGAGGATAAATTTGACATCCAAAGCATTTGATATATGTACCTTCAAGCACTGCAAACTAATTCACAATATCATGTAGTGAGTCCTTATCTTGATCGGCCATTCAAGGGGGATCAATCTCATATATCAAATGGAATATGACTGAGAAGAAGTGCTCTTCCAATCTATTGTATGCCTCTATAAAATTCTTTCTAATAACACTTTGTAGTAGACTATAAATTTGTTTTTGCGGGTCTAGTTCCAATACATTCCTGGGAAAGCATATCGTGCACAACTTCCATCCAACAGAAATGCAAACATATAGAATTTTGGTGCCTCGTTTGTCCTCAAAGATTCTTTTTTCTGGCCTCACATGACACTGCAACTCAAAAGAAAGAATATCTGCCCAATTGAAGATTTTACCATAGGTAACTACCATGTTGAGCATATATATCCAGTTCTCTCCAAACACTTCAGCATTCTTTCACCCACACAACAAACAACGCATAGCAATGAGATATTGATATACATCCATGAGAATCCTGGTTGGGTAAGTTGCAAAAGGACGATGTCGGAACTTAGCAGACTCTCCATAGCAATATTTAATGATGCCACTTGTGTCGATATCAACCCATCTAGTGTAGAAACTATTGTTGGCATACTCTATGGACTTAAGCATCTTATAATAAGTATGCATGTTTTCTCCATAGTAGGTGGAAATATGAACGTCTCTTTCACTACAAACAACCATATCAGAGTCATCTATGTGTGTAAGAATACATTCAATTGCTTATGCACTATGGATGACTAAGACCCTACATGTGATCCTCTGTATCCTAGATCGCTTAATATTGATGTATGCTTGAAAATATTCTTAGTTTTCAGAAAATTGTTTATGCATGAATGTGTCTTTGATGTATTTTCATGTGACCTCAGTAGACTTATCTATGGGTCACTGTGTATCTGAGAAAATAGGGATGGTAGGCTTTGTGACTTCTACTACTCCCTCAGTACTTTCTTCTGAAGCTTCTTTAGAGGCCTCTTGAAATGTAGTGGGAGGCATGGTTCCAATATATGATGAAAGAGTAACAATAGTTGCAGCTTGAACACGTATATGTGGAAGCACACTCATGCCAACAAGGATTATCTTTATAAAATATTATGTCTATTAAAATCAATAACTTAGCAAATCATATTCAAAAGGAAATCACATGTAGCTAAGCATATAAGCCTATCAATGACGGAACATAGCTACTTGTATAGGTAAGAAATATTTATGAAATCAAGGAGGGCACATTTTCAGAGCTTGAAGGGGAGTTCAAGGGTCATTCAAGGCTTTGAAGTGCACTCATGGACTCAAGCAAGATAGAGAGACCATCAAAGGCACAGGGTACACTAACGAAGCATGAAGGAGAATCATTCGAGCCTTCAAGCCGAGCTCATGTGCTCAAGGAGATAAGGAGGGTGCAAGGGCACACTTCGAAGAGACAAAGGGGTGAGGCTTCAGGCATTCACACATTCAAGGTGTGATCATGCACTCAAGAGGAAAAAGAGGGCGCAAGGGAACATGTTGAAGGGACGAAGAGGAAAACATTCAAGTCTTCAGGGTGCGCTCATGTGCTCAACGAGAGCACATTTATTCATGATGAAGGAGTGCACTTTAGAGGAAAACTTGTCTCTTCTCGACATTGTTTTCTTAGTTAGTCAGGATTCAGCTTCTATAAGTGCGATTTTTCATGGAATGGCTTAAGTAAAAGTCTAGCAACAAGATTGAATGACATAAATGCGAAGAGGAAAGATCTACAATTTTTTATAGATGTTGTCACAATCATGATTATAATATGAGAGGTTGGAGAATATGTAGAGTCACAACTTGCGACATTAGTTTAACACTTGTAGAAGCAAGAATGAATTGAAAGGTCAGTAAATAAACTAAAAATAAAAGAAACACCATGAAAGGAAAGAAAGATCAAAAGTAAAAACATTAAAAGAAATCAATAGCATTGACATGCAAAACTTACTTCGAATGAAGATCGACGAAAAGCTTCTTGGTCCAAAGATGTGCGCCCAACCCAAATGAGAATTATTATGAGAAATAATGATTAATTGGGTTGAATTAAAAGAGATTACATGCAATTTCATCTCATTCATGCCTGTCATTTGTCAATGAGTGATGAGTTAGTTAAGAGAAGTGATGTGGGTTCCTATTTTCTAGGTGTGTGCCCACATGCAACAAGGAAGCACATGCATGAGTTGTGAAAGGTTGCATGTCTTTGTGTCAAAGAAATGTGCTCAAGGAGGGTGCACTAGCTTATCATGAAGGAGTGTGCTCCAAGGAGGGAATATTTGTTCATCCCAAGGATCACGCTCAACACAAGAGCTACTCTTCGTTATCTTGAAGTGTGAATTTGCTTAAAAGGTGCTTTTGTTTTTCTTTATATTTCCTTTTGTGTCTGTGCAAAGAAAAAAATGCTAGTTTCTAAGTCAATAAAAGCTATGGCTTCACCTAACCTTGGACAAGACAACAAATGAGATTCTAAGGGTTAGGTGAAGACACCTAGAAAACATGACTTAGGAGGATGTGGCACTTAGAGAAAACATAAGGATAACAAATCAAACAACGTGACGACACAATATAGCTTGGAATGATAGTTGACATAGGCTCCAAAATTGAGTTAGGCCAAAATTTTGGAGGGTCATTATCGCAGTGACAATAGAGATATAGCTAGTGAGAGGTCACATATTTGCGTCAATAAGAGAATGTAGATGGGATCACTGGCACTCTGGCCTGGTGAAGGACCCAAATTTTATGAAGAGATACAATAGTGCATGAACATCATAGAGTGTTTGGTCCAAGTTGTAGAGTCTAGCCATAGGTAGGAAGTATTCCCAAGGTTGTTAAAAGACCATTGTTCAGGTATATATGTAGTGTGACAGCACATGATGTCTCAAGTTGTGGAATGATCCATTTGAAAAGGTACCAAGGTGGTAGGTGTACTTGTATGCTAACTTTAGAGAGAAATGTGAAATATTAGAACGTGAGATGGTTAATGAACCATGTACAAGAAAGAGTATCATAGAGAACTAGAAGATATAGCGATTGGTTACCCACGTATTCCAGTGGATGGTAACTTTTTTATATGGACTTCAGCAAATAGACAAGGACCAAGTTAACCTCCTTAAGTTAGGTTTAATGGGGAGGTTTTCAAAGTAGTTAGGTTAAACTTGATGTGGTCATATAGTCAATTTACTATTGGTGGTTTATGGGCTCAAGGCTTCAGTAACCAATTTTTTTCTGCATGGTATTGTTTGGTATGTGTTATGTTATTTTCATGACTATCCCATGCATTATACATTGCATTGGGCATAGTAGGGGGTGCTGAAGACTCCCCTGTTCGGCGGGTTGCAAGAGGGCGGAAAACCACTTGTGTGGGGGTTCGAGGGAAATGCCTCCAAACAAAATTTGTGTCTATTTTGGGCAGTTTTCAACACATAATTTTCACCTTTATCGATTTTTGGTACATGATGTTTTTGCCCATATTTTGTAGTTTCATTTAAGGAAATTCGGTTGTATTTGAATCCATGGTAAATGGATTTTTGTTTTATGGATGCTATAGGATATATATTATATTGTAATACTATACAAACTATTATATTGAAAAAATCTTGCTAGTTTTCTGAGTTTAGTTTCCAACATAAAATCTATGTGTTAATGTGTGTGTTTTGCATTATATATTTTTTGTATTATTAAGAATATTTTTGCATCAATTAATTGTACAAGGTTAATACCTACAGACATTCTCATGTTATGTAGCCTATTTAAATGTATGATGAATCCACTACTATATGTCTTTTGGCCATACAATATTAGATTTTCTCAGGTTTCGAAAATACTTTATGGTAACTATAAATTATTATTTTTGTATATATATATATATATAATTGATCAAAATATAATTTGATTTTTTAGATTTCATATTTTTGCATTATATTCCAATTAGTTGTAAAAGTATTTGAATGCCTTTAAATAAACATATTATAGTTTTTCCATTTCATTGCCATTATTACATTATGAACAACTATCTTTAATTTCTAATCACTTAATTATTAAAAGAAATAACCTACATAGATAATTATACATACATGATATTTTATATGATAATTCATCATAAATTGTGATACTATAATATAATATTGATGAATGTATTGATATTGCTTTTGTTTAGATGAGTTTCTTTAAGAGATTAAATAAGTGTTACATAGTAGCTAATATCTTAGTTTAAATATAGTTAAATTAAAGTAAAATTTAGAATCTAATGAATTTAGGTTTTACTCATTGGTAAATTGAAGTATTTTGTTAATTGTAATTTGACATTGTGGCTGCTAAGAATCCAATCCTAATAATAATGTCCTATAGTAATGATAATATTTTTGTTCAGAAAGTGATCTAGAAAGTTTTACATTTTTGTAGAGTATATATATATATATATCTGTGTGTGTGTGAGAGAGAGAGAAGGGGTAATTGTTCTTATATTGAATATATTATTGATTTGTTATTGAAGATAACCTTTTTAATTTATTATTATATTTTTTTACTATTAATTATTGATATGAAGTAAAATTAATAATTCTTTACTATAATTTAACTTATTTGTCAAAATCTATTTCATTTCACATGTTTAAACCAAAGTTTGTAATAGATGAATAAATACCTAGTTAATATTAAGGTGGTTATTTTTAAAATATTATATATATTAAAATGATCTGTAAATTTAGTGTTAATTATTTTGAATATATTAAAATAAAAATGTATGGTTTGGATCAATTTCCACTCCATTATTAATGGGTTTATCTCATTGTATTTGTTTATAAATACAATTATTTAATTGGATTTTAAACCGTTAACTAACGATATTTATTAACTTTCAATTCATTATTATATAATATTTATGATAAAAATAATTTAAATATTATAAAATAATTAAGTTACATTTTAAGTAATGAATGGTTAATAACATTTCAGAAAAATGTAAATTGATATATGAAACTGAAAAATTAAATTAATTGGCAAAGACTTGCATAAATTTTGGTGGGTAGTAACCACTAAAAAGTTTGCACAATTACATTTTTACTACTTATTAAATCTGCACATTTACATTTTTACTTCTACTTATTAAAGTGTTGAAGAAAACATAAACCATGGTGATGAGCTGTTTTCAAGGATTTTAATTTTTTATAGTTTATTATGAAACTTAACAATGAGAAATCTAAAAGTATCTAAAAATCAGCATAAATGTTGCATATGAATCCAAAAATTAAGGAAGAAAAATATAGGTAATTATCTACAAGGCATTGTGTTGGGCAAATGTTACAATAACAATCATTACATAATAAGACCTGAATCAATCATATTGCAGATAAATAATTTTAAATATTAACAAAAGATAATGAAATTTAATCCATAATGTTAAACTATGGAGAAACTTCAATTTTTTTTTTATCAAAAACCAAGTAACACAGAAAAATAGAATATTGCCATGAAAAATGATATATTAATATTAATAAAAATATTAAAAACATAAACCTACTATAATTTTTTTATAAACCATTTTTAAAATTATTACTTTATTTTCTATTCTTTTCATATAAATCCATCAAATAAGTTAATAAATTTTACAATGAATCAAAAAATCAATATAAACAATTTTTAATTTCAAAACGTATACATATATGTTAAGCCCCAATTATCAAGTGTTGGGAAAATCAAACATGTTCAAGTGTAAGCATTTTTTAGGATGCAAAATTTGAAGAAAAATTGATCCCCATACTCTTCATAGATGAGTTAACATATATATAAATATGAAAAGTGAAAAGATAATTTTTTTTTTAATTTCAATTACTTTATCTCTATATAAAATTATATTACTATTTTGAATTTTTTTATTATCTCATATATACTTTAAATATACTATTAACAAAATACAAAATTAAATGTCATATCTTCACGTTAATTATAATATCAATATTATTATTTTTAAATATCACTTATAACCAAAAATAAAAAATTACACTTTAAATTCCTCACGAATGACACTGCCTTATAATTAATATATATATATATTATATAATATTTTTTGTGTTTTATTTAAATCTCCCATCTTCCAAACCAAAATAATTTTCTTTTTTTTAATTTTCAGTTCTTCCGATATCGACATTCGAAATTATTTTTATAGATGATTTAAAAAATCAAGAACCTTAAAAAATAAGCGAACGACCTCCCGCACATCCTCATCAAATGAGCGAGCAGCCTCCCGCACATCCTCATCCAGATCAAACAACTTGCTTCTAGCCGGCCCATCATCATCCGGCTCAAACAGTTTGCTTGTAGCCAACGCACCCTCATCCTCAAACAAATCGCATGCAGCGGGCCCATCAACCCCCGACAGCTCGATTACATCCGGCCTATCGTCATCCAGCCCTATAGCCGACCATCATCATCCGGCTCAAACAGTTTGTTTGTAGCCATCCCATCCTCATCCTCAAACAACTCGCTTACAGTGGGCCCACCCGCGCCGGAGAGCTCGATTATATCCAGCCCTGTAGCCAGCCCATTATCATCATCCTCATCCTCAAACAAATCGCTTGCAGCGAGCCCATCCACCCCAGAGAGCTCGATTATATCCGGCCCTGTAGCCAGCCCATCCTCATCCTCAAACAACTCGCTTACAGTGGGCCCACCCGCCCCAGAGAGCTCCATTATATCCAGCCCTGTAGCCAGCCCATCATCCTCATCCTCAAACAAATCGCTTGCAGCGGGCCTATCATCATCATCATCATCAAACAAATCGCTTGCAGCGGGCCCATCCACCCCAGAGAGCTCGATTATATCCGGTCCTGTAGCCAGCCCATCCTCATCCTCAATCAACTGTCTTACAGTGGGCCCACCCGCCCCAGAGAGCTTGATTATATCCAGCCCAGTAGCCAGCCCATCATCATCATCCTCATCCTCAAACAAATCGCTTGCAGCGGGCCCATCCACCCCAGAGAGCTCGATTATATCCGGCCCTGTACCCAGCCCATCCTCATCCTCAAACAACTCGCTTACAGTGGGCCCACCCGCCCCAGAGAGCTCGATTATATCCAGTCCTGTAACCAGCCCATCATCATCATCCTCAGCGTCAAACAAATCGCTTCCAGCGGGCCCATCCACCCCAGAGAGCTCGATTATATCCAGCCCTGTATCCAGCCCATCCTCATCCTCAAACAACTCGCTTACAGTGGGCCAACCCGCCCCAGAGAGCTCGATTATATCCAGCCCTGTAGCCAGCCCATCATCATCCTCATCCTCAAACAAATCGCTTGCAGCGGGCCCATCCACCCCCGACAGCTCGCTTACATCCGGCCTATCGTCATCCAGCCCTATAGCCGGCCCATCATCATCCGGCTCAAACAGTTTGTTTGTAGCCAACCCACCATCATTCTCAAGCAACTCGCTTACAGTGGGCCCACCCGCCCCAGAGAGCTGGTTTATATAGGCAATACTCTATAACGCGACTTTTTAAAGCCTTTCTGGCAGATTTTTCCTGTCAAAATCCGGCAGCAATTCATTGGAATCCATAGCTAGTTTCTGCACAATCAATGGCTCCCAGGGGTTTTTCAGGGCGCTGAATCCAAATATGCAGTTAAAAACCATTTTAACTGCTAAAAATCAAGATTTAACCTCATTTCTTCCGCCGGATTCCGTCACCGGAATCTCCAAAAAATCGCATTATAGACAACTCCATTATATACAGCCCTAGAGCTCGATTATATACAGCCCTGTAGCCAGCCCATCATCATCCGGCTGAAACAGTTTTCTTATAGCCAACCCATCCTCATCCTCAAACAACTCGCTTACGGCGGGCCCATCCGCCCCAGACGGCTCATTTAGATCCAGCCTATCGTCATCCAGCCCACGTGCCAGGGCAAATTTTTCTGTGATGAATTCCTGACAAACTCCTAAATCCTCCAATTCAGTTGCGCTGGCAGGGAACTCCTCCACCGCCTGCTCCGGCCTGACTGGATATTTGTCGTCAACGGATGATCCGTCTTTCAAATTCATCAAAACAATGCTCACAATTCTCTCCACAAATTCCCAATGGTCGCTGAAAAAACAAACGGCTTCATTAAAATATAGCCATTCAAATATTTCCATTATCAATTTCAAGAATATTTCAGATTGAATATATCAAAAAATATTCAATAAAGATTGATAAATTAAGTAGATTAACTAACAGAAAGCGCGAGATGATTAATGTATTTACCTTTCCTTCATTTTGAATGGGAGGCCTCGAAGATATGAGGCTCTTGCCAGGGCATCCTCCCATCTTTTCGTCTTTTCCACGGGTTCTCTCTCTGTGTTTTTCAAAGGCCTTCTGTGGGATCTTTAGTTTTGAGTTGATTATAAATTAAGCTGGCAAGGCTATTCTTGACGTCGGATCCCCTGTGATTTATGAACACGTCGTAATGGATCCCAGAATTTTGCTTCATCATACCTACCTTAAAAAAAAAGGAAAAATGCCATGACCTACAGATACAAATAGAAATCGATAGAAGCAGTGCAGTTTCATCATACCGAACTTGGGAAAAGGGAAAAAATATGATGGCCTACAGATAGAAATAGAGATCGATCGAAGCAATGCGAAAAAAATGAACCGAAATGAGTAAAGACCCAGGACCACCGAGAGAGATCGATTAAGAAATGTGGAAAAAGGAACAAAGAACCAGGATGGTATTTTAAGTGGGTTTTGGCCACGGATAGATAAAAGCGTATACAATAACTAATTGGAAAAAGGGTCTGTCAGGCGCTCATGTTGCTGTATGTTAAGCTGCTGTCTATATAATAATATCTGGCGTTGTCAAGGGAGTGTCAAATTTGCAAATTACTATTTTATTTTATTTTTTTTAACAAAAATTTGAGAGAACGAATGTTTGACTTCCGTTTTTATGGTGGAAATAAGTTTTTTTTATATTTTGATAACTGTAATCCAAATTTTCGAAAAAATCTTCGAAATCTTACCAAAATTTTAATAATATTTATAATTTTCTTGGAAAATATACACAGATCAGACTACAGTTCATAATTTTCTTTTTGACTCAATATCAAGGTACCAAGCCTCAACCCAAGGGAAAACTTGGGATGACGATTATTACAAGTAGTTGGAATTGGAATTGAATAGGTGTTGGTTAATAAACTTAAGAAAGCGACGAGTAGTGGAAATTGAATACATATTAGTTAAATGTTTTGTCAATGAACTGCATTAATTGCTAGTTGAGAGACTTTCATGAGACGAGTAGTTGGAATTTTATACATATTGGTGAGATGTTTTATCAACTAAATGCATTAATGGCTAGTTGAAAGATTTTTATTAGTTAATTATATTAGAGATTTTGTAATGTTTTATTTAATTATTTGGTTTAGCTAAAATAAAATAAAATTAAAACATATAAAATTAATAAGTATATTTATCTTTATGATTATAAGTATAAT
>APFE030510921.1:83744-103586 GCA_000404065.3 Pinus taeda
ATTTAGGTTTTTTAAAATGTAATTTTTTTTAAGAGTGTAGAGAGAGATTTGATCTTTCTCGTCTCTAGATTGAAAGTTAAAATGGATTTATGTTATTTTGGAGAAGTGGACCCCGCGGTATTAGAGTGGTGGAGTTTGTGTAACTATTGGAAAATCAATTGTTATTTATGATTGGTAAGTGTGTAGTTGTTGGAAAATAGATTGTTATGTGTGATTATATTGGTAAATATTAAGCACCATGTAGTAAGCCAATCATTGGCTCACTTCCTTTTCATCTTGTCCATTGGATCAGAATAAAGTGATATTCAATAAAGATGAATAGGTTGTAAACCCATCATTGGATTTGCTTAATGCATAGTTCTTAGTATTTGCCTTCCCAACAATTGATTTTCCGGCACCTACACAATCACCAATCATACATAACAATTGGTTTTCCAATAGCTACACAATCACCACAAAACTCCACCCCAAATTAGATCCCATCTTAGGAGAAATAAATCCATTTGTATTCACTATCTACACTCTTTCGGAAGACAATAATATTGGATCATTGGATCCCATCTGATGTAGGAGCATCTAGGGGTATTTTCAAAAATGAAAATTTCCAAAAGTCCTACAAAAAAGCCTAGAACTTATAAAAGTTGGAAAAATCTCTAGGATTTATAAATGATGTAAAAGCTCTAGAAAAGCGAGGTAGTTAGGATAGGATTAGGTTTGGAAATATGGAAGGTGTCATAAAAATCTAACTTTGTCGATTTTTCCCTTATACAAGTCCAATAAATCTTAACTTAGGATTAGGTTTGGAAATATGGAAGGTGTCATAAAAATCCAACTTTGTCGATTTTTCCCTTATACAAGTCCAATAAATCTTAACTTAATGGATCTGAACCCACGAGGTTCATTGAATATAATCTATGTATGTATTAATTAGGAAATGTATAACGAAAAAAGGTGTGTGAGGGTATGGGGGAGGAGTGGAGTATGAGTAAATGGCCAATGATAATCATGCCAATATTATATTGTAAATATTTTGGTCTTAATGAAATATATCTAAGTTTTTGTGTGTAATTATTGTGTGGGTTTTTAGATTTGTGGATTAGAATATACAGGGAGTTGCAACTTGCATCATTTTTTTCTATCAGAGTTGGTTAGCTCTTCAAAGAAGAAAGCCAGATATGACTATGCTCTTTGACATTAAAAAAAGGATAGTTGATTATACATACATTAGAGTTGCGCAACAGAAAAAGGTTGGAGAATTGGAACAGTGCAATAGGTAAACTAGTCTTTATATTTCTGAATTGATTTGTTCATAGGAATTGATGTTTGTAGGTAGCAACTGAAGAAGAGTGATAATGGATCATAGCTTGGAAGTTGTGACAAACAAAACAAGTGAAAAAAATTGTGGCAGAAGAACCTTGTAGTAGAGGAAGTTCTTAAAATAAGTAAACCAAGTAAGTGCAACAAGCAAAGGATCAGAGGAGTGCTTGAGAATTTTCTAAGGAGAGAACCAAAGAAAATACCAAAAGGTCAAGTTAGTAAAGAAAACTTGATGAGGTATTGAGTAGCAAGAAGAGGAGACTTGCTACAGAGGAGAGGCTTGATTGCAGTTCACAGTTGAGCATGGAGAAGCTCACAAAGTTAGAGAAAATGATGACCACGGAGGTTCATTACAAAGGTTCAAGGGAAAGCCACATTAGAAGGAAAGAAGATGTCAAGGCAAATGACATAAAGAGGAAGTTGAGTGATGAGGAGTTTGATAGGGAACTCTTGAGATTAAAGTACAATTGAATGTACTTATGGAGCGGCTACAGAAACATGAGGAAGCCCATAAATGCGGATGGATTTTTAAGAAGAAATTTAAATGGTGAGTTAAATAATTGTTTTCAAGAAAGTTACGGAAGAAGATGAGGCACATGATAAGAACTTGGTTGAAAGAAGGGGAACTCAAGGCAGTTGAATACCAGGCAGAAAAAGTTCACTATTGCAACCCAGATAAAGGGCCATTGCATGGAGAGAATAATGATGAAACAATGGATGAGATCTAAGATGCTCATATTTTTAAAACTAATGAATTTTATGTGGATGCTGGTATGGAAGATGGTGGACAATTACCTACAATTGTCACAAAATTAGAGGAAATGCATAATGAAAATTTTGTTACAAGTAATAAAGGTGAAGGAGGACAGAACTCTTACTTTGTTCTAAGCCACGATGAAGAACAACACTTAAATGCATCGCTTGTGAAAGGAGGTACAAAGAGGAATGATGAACATGAAGTTGTGATTAGGGAGATAGAATCTATGTTATTTCCTGAAAATGAAATCTAGCCTCGCATACAACAATCAAAACAATTTTTTAGAGATTTTAAGGAAGAGATGACATTTTTGGAAATTTGTTTGGCAACAAATGAAGGTTGCATAGAGGTGACAGAGTTAGTTGGTTTGGAGAAAAATATTAGT
Organism: Pinus taeda; assembly: GCA_000404065.3. NCBI lineage: Eukaryota > Viridiplantae > Streptophyta > Pinopsida > Pinales > Pinaceae > Pinus > Pinus taeda. The sequence goes on from APFE030510921.1 coordinate 86,204, forward strand.
GTTTCACACAACAGTGTCATGCCTAAAAAGAAGATGCAACCAATAGAAGTTGACAACAAGCTTCAGTCAAGAAACAAATTCGACAAAGAGATTGATGAGTTGTGGAAACTTATGTAGTAATATTCCAAGAGAATGAATGAAAAGGAGAAGGAAACATTCAGTCAGAGAATGTAGTCGCCTGAGAGAAATTATGTTAGCAAATTAATTGAACAACAACAAAATAAAGTATGGGACAAAGGAAGAATGAGTAAGTGAATTTTTTTCCTTGGAAATGATCAGTTACAATTTAAAGTTTGGGATCGTGGAGGAGTTTTTACATTGTTACAAAAAAGTGACAGACCTTATAGATAGGATTCTATGAATAGTTTTCTACCTTGGGTGAGCATTTAGGTGAATCTTCAAGAAGGAAATTTCCAAAAGTCCTACAAAAAAGCCTAGAACTTATAAAAGCTGGAAAAATATCTAGGATTTCTAAATTATGTAAAATCTCTAGAAGAACATGGTAGTTAGGATAGGATTAATTTTGGAAATATGGAAGGTGTCATAAAAATCCATCTTTGTCAATTTTTCCCTTATACAAGTCCAAAAGTGGATCTGAACCCACGAGGTTCATTGAATATAATCTCTGTATATATTAATCATAAAATGTATAATGAAAAAAAGTGTGTGAGTATGGGGGAGGTGTGAAGTATGAGTAAATGGCCAATGATAATCAGACCAATATTATATTGTAATTTTTTTCGTCTTAATGAAATATATCTGGATTTTTTAGTGTAATTGTTGTGTGTGTTTTTAGATTTGTGGATTAGAATTTGCAAGCAGTTACAACTTTCATCACCATCTTTCCCTTTTTCTTCGGTCAACCTGCTTCATAGACCTTATGTTTTTATTGGGGTTGATAACTATATAATACATAGCCTCATCATTAGATGTTTTTTTAATGTTCTCTAGTCATATTTTCTCGTCAACTTTGTCTAAAATCTGGTGGAGGTTTTTTGAAATGATATATTTGAGCTATAAAGTTAACATAATTTGAGTGCCTAGAGGTGTTTGAGCCTAATGAATCCATTTAGACATTTGAAAACACTTTTTAAATAGTGAAAATACAACCTTTTATAAAAAATTAAAAATAAAAATTCATCGCCAAATTTAGGCCAAAAATTAAAATAGTCAAATGTGTAATGGTTAGACTATCGCACAATACACTTGCGTTTATGATTTTTTAATAATCTAATTTAGTTTATTTATGTTCTTATTAATAATAAGAATAACATAATGAAAGTAACAAACTACCTAAAAAAATTAGGCGTGACGATTCATAATGTATAATTGTTGCTTGAAACCTAATAATGAGGATCCTAGATATCAAAGCAATATCAAAAAAGAATATTGTTATACCATCTCATTTCTTGTTTAGGAAGTCTCTATGAAACTCGACGACCTAATTCGATACAACTCTCACCTTGAACTTCATTGTCATTGTAGAAGGCTGTTGCTAAAGTCGTCTCGCCATAATCGATGCGGTTTTTCATAATCCTCTGCGACGACTTTAAAATTTTGGGCTTAAGATTTTGATGTTCAGCTTCCAAATTTGCATTTTGAGCAAAAAAAAATCGTCTGTTTTGTATTATGTTAAAAACAGTACATAATTATGAAGGACAAATAGTCCTTATAAACCCTGTGGTTTCCACAACATGACTACATGGGGTAGAGATTTTCTACAGCCATACAACTGAATTGTATATTACAATATACAACAATAGTGGAGCTAAGTTCTCTCTGTCATAATTGCAAATTTATCAAAAAATTTCCAAGAGATGTTATATGCTTATGGAAATGTCTCAAGACATTTACATATTGTGAAAATCACTGCCATACAATAGTCATTCCACATGTGTTTTCTTTACAGTATCTGATACAAAATTTGTACAAAATTTTAAACAAAAACAAAAAGAAACAGGGTTGTTTTGAACTTATCTGTGTTGGGGTTTTGCCTTTTTTATACGGTCTTCGGAGACCTATTCCGATAGCTTTAGCCTTTCTACTTCTGTCTCGTCTTCTCCCATTTTGATCATGATGTACATATCTTCTTCTGTGGCTATAATTCCTTTCTTCGATTAATCATCCGCTATTTTGTTATGTGTCTTGTTGATGTGCTAAATGGGTGAGCTTTGAAGGGATTTCCATATGTTTTTTATTCGTCTCATCCAGCCTTGTAGGGAGACTTGTTGGATATTGTGCTTTCCATTTACATGATCTATTAAACATTTTGAGTCCCCAAAAATTTGTACTCTGGGGGAAATCCAAAAACTTAATAAACCATAATAAGCCCCAAAGAGCTACAGCTTCTGCCTTCATGCTTGTTCCTGCTTCCCCATACTAATGTACATGGAATTCTTGTTCTTTTGACACCTTTAAGTAAAAATTGCTCCCACATCTTCCTCCTGGAGTCGCCCTATCAAAAAAACTCACTGGGTAATTGTTGATTTGAAGGTTTTCCTTCTCTTTCTTTTTTTTCTGCTATCTACATTCTGTTCTGCAACAACCCACTGCTCTATGAGGTCATAAATTTTGTTTTCCCCTTCTCTAAATGAATCAAAAACTAGTTGGTTCCTTCTTTTCCAAATTTCCTAAAAAACAACCAAAGTGAGCAGCCTCTTACATTTACTCTGATTGCTCCACCATTTTAAGCATTCCTCTATTGAGGTAAACTGAATAAAGCGAATCTATAGCTTACTAGTGAAATATTTCCAGATGTTAACAAATTTGTGACAGTGTAGAAAAAGGTGTTCATTATCCTCTAAATTTTGCCTACACAGATAGCAAATCCCTGGACCATGGTGGTTCTTCTTTTGTAATTTTGACCATGTGAGATTCTTGTTTCGCCATGTTAGCCAAAGAAGAACTACAATTTTTATTGGGATACTAATTTTCCAGAAGCTATAAAACCAACAGTCTTCTATATTCTGAATTTCCTTCTAGCAAATTTTGAGATAACAGTTCGCCACCTCTAGATCTCCTGTAATGTTCTTTTTTCCAGCCCATGCAATACAGTCCCCTTTTCTATCATAACATAACCCTGCCTCCTTTATATTTTTGACAAACTGTAGCCACTGTTGTTTATATTGATCAGCAATATTCAGTTGGGAGGAGTCTAGCCAAATTGGAATGTTTCCATTCCCAGCACTGATCAGCGGACTGAGAACAAAAATGCCTCTTCTATTCAGATGTTGAATCAGTTCAACTTCCTTTTCATCTTGTCCATTGGATCAGAATAAAGTGATATTCAATAAAGATGAATAGGTTGTAAACCCATCATTGGATTTGCTTAATGCATAGTTCTTAGTATTTGCCTTCCCAACAATTGATTTTTCGGCACCTACACAATCACCAATCATACATAACAATTGGTTTTCCAATAGCTACACAATCACCACAAAACTCCACCCCAAATTAGATCCCATCTTAGGAGAAATAAATCCATTTGTATTCACTATCTACACACTTACAGAAGACAATAAGATTGGATGATTGGATCCCATCTAATGCAGAAGCATCTAGGGGTATCTTCAAAAATGAAATTTCCAAAAGTCCTACAAAAAAGTCTAGAACTTATCAAAGTTGGAAAAATCTCTAGGATTTATAAATTATGTAAAAGCTCTAGAAAAGCGAGGTAGTTAGGATAGGATTAGGTTTGGAAATATGGAAGGTGTCATAAAAATCCAACTTTGTCAATTTTTCCTTTATACAAGTCCAATAAATCTTAACTTACTGGATCTAAACCCACGAGGTTCATTGAATATAATCTATGTATGTATTAATCATGAAATGTATAATGAAAGAAAGTGTGTGAGAGTATGGGGGGGGAGTGGAGTATGAGTAAAGGGCCAATGATAATCATGCCAATATTATATTGTAAATATTTTGGTCTTAATGAAATATATCTGAGTTTTTGTGTGTAATTGTTATGTGGGTTTTTAAATTTGTGGATTAGAATATACAGGGAGTTGCAACTTGCATCATTTTTTCTATCAAAGTTGGTTAGCTCTTCAGAGAAGAGAGACAGATATGACTATGCTCTTTGACACCAAAAAAAGGATAGTTGATTATACATACATTAGAGTTGCATAGCAGAAAAAGGTTGGAGAATTGGAATAGTGCAATAGGTAAACTAGTCTTTATATTTCTGAATTGATTTGTGCATATGAATTGATGTTTGTAGATAGCAACTGAAGAAGAGTGATAGTGGATCATAGCTTGGAAGTTGTGACAAACAAGACAAGTGAAAAAAAATTGTGGCAGCAGAACCTTGTAGTAGAGGAAGTTCTCAAAATAAGTAAACCAAGTAAGTGCAACAGGCAAAGGATCAGAGGAGTGCTTGAGAATTTTCTAAGGAGAGAACCAAAGAAAATACCAAAAGGTCAAGTTAGTAAAGAAAACTTGATGAGGTATTGAGTAGCAAGAAGAGGAGAGGCTTGGTTGCAATTCACAGTTGAGCATGGAGAAGCTCACAAAGTTAGAGAAAATGATGACCACGGATGGTCATTACAAAGGTTCAGGGGAAAGCCACATGAGAAGGAAAGAAGATGTTAAGGCAAATGAAATAAAGAGGAAGTTAAGTGATGAGGAGTTTGATAAGGAACTCTTGAGATTAAAGTACAACTAAATGTACATATGGAACGGCTACAGAAACATGAGGAAGCCCATAAATGCGGCTGGATTTTTACGAAGAAATTTAAATGGCAAGTTAAATAATTGTTTGCAAGAAAGTTATGGAAGAAGATGAGGAACATGATAAGAACTTGGTTGAAAGAAGGGGAACTCAAGGCAGTTGAATACGAGGTAGAAAAAGTTCACTATTGTGACCCAGAGAAAGGGCCATTGCATGAAGAGAATAAGGATGAAATAATGGATGAGATCCAAGATGCTCATATTTTTAAAACTAATGAATTTTCTATGGATGTAGGTATGGAAGATGGTGGGCAATTACCTACAACTATCAAAAAATTATAGGAAATGCAAAATGAAAATTTTGTTACAAGTAATAAAGGTGAAGGAGGACAGAACTCTTACTTTGTTCTAAGCCACGATGAAGAACAACACTTAAATGCATCGCTTGTGAAAGGCGGTACAAAGAGGAATGATGAACATGAAGTTGTGATTAGGGAGATAGAATCTATGTTATTTCCTGAAAATGAAATCTAGCCTCGCATACAACAATCAAAACAATTTTTTAGAGATTTTAAGGAAGAGATGACATTTTTGGAAAGTTGTTTGGCAAGAGATGAAGGTTGCATAGACGTGATAGAGTTAGTTGGTTTGGAGAAAAATATTAGTGTTTCACACAACAATATCATGCCTGAAAAGAAGATGCAACCAACAGAAGTTGGCAACAAGTTCAGTCAAGAGACAAATTCATCAAAGAGATTGATGAGTTGTGGAAACTTATGCAGTAATATTCCAAGAGAATGAACGAAAAGGAGAAGAAAACATTCAGTCAGAGAATGTAGTCACCTGAGAGAAATTATGTTAGCAAATTAATTAGACAACAAAATAAAGTATGGGACAAAGGAAGAATGAGTAAATGAATTTTTTTCCTTGGAAATGATCAGTTACAATTTAAAGTTAGAGATCATGGAGGAGTTTTTACATTGTTACAAAAAAGTGACAGACCTCATAGATAGGATTCTATGAATAGTTTTCTACCTTGGGTGAGAATTTAGGTGTATCTTCAAAAAGGAAATTTCTGAAAGTCCTACAAAAAAGTCTAGAACTTATAAACGCTGGAAAAATCTCTAGGATTTCTAAATTATGTAAAATCTCTAGAAGAACATGGTAGTTAGGATAGGATTAATTTTGGAAATATGGAAGGTGTCATAAAAATCCATCTTTGTCGATTTTTTCCTTATACAAGTCCAAAAGTCGATCTGACCCCATGAGGTTCATTAAATATAATCTCTGTATATATTAATCATAAAATGTATAATGAAAAAAAGTGTGTGAGTATGGGGGGAGGTGTAAAATATGAGTAAATGGCCAATGATAATCAGAGCAATATTATATTGTAATTTTTTTTGTCTTAATGAAATACATCTGGATTTTTTAGTGTAATTGTTGTGTGTGTTTTTAGATTTGTGGATTAGAATTTGCAAGCAGTTACAACTTTCATCACCATATTTCCCTTTTTCTTCACTCAACCTGCTTCATAGACCTTATGTTTTTATTGGGGTTGATAAGTATATAATACATAGCCTCATCATTAGATGTTTTTTTATGTTTTCTAGTCATATTTTCTAGTCAACTTTGTCTAAAATCTGGTGGAGATTTTTTGGAATGATATATTTGAGCTATAAAGTTAACATAATTTGAGTGCCTAGAGGTGTTTGAGCCTAATGAATCCATTTAGACATTTGAAAAAACATTTTAAATAGTGAAAATCCAACCTTTTATAAAAAATGAAAATAAAAAATTCGTCGCCAAATTTAGCCCAAAAATTAAAAAAGTCAAACATGTAATGGTTAGACTGCCGCACAATACACTTGCGTTTATGACTTTTTAATAATATAATTTAGTTTATTTATGTTCTTATTAATAATAAGAATAACTTAATGAATGTAACAAACTACCGTAAAAAATTAGGTGTGACGGTTCATAATGTATAATTGTTGTTTGAAACCTAATAATGAGGATCCTAGATATGAGAGCAATATCATAAAAGAATATTGTTATACCATCCCATTTCTTTCTTAGGAGGTCTCTATGAAACTCGACGATCTAATTCGATACAACTCTCACCTTGAACTTCATTTTCATTGCAGAAGGCTGTTGCTAATGTCGTCTCGCCATAATTGATGTGGTTTTTCATAATCCTTTGCGGCAACTTTAAAATTTCAGGCTTAAGATTCTAATGATCAACTTCCAAATTTGCATTCTCAGCAAGAAAAAATCGTTCATTTTTTATTATGTTAAAAATAGTACATAATTATGAGGGACAAATAGTCCTTATAAACCCTGTGGTTTCCACAACATGACTAGATGGGGTAGAAAAAATTTCTACAACCATACAACTGAATTGTAAATTACAATATACAACAACAGTGGAGCTAAGCTCTCTCTATCAAAATTGCAAATTTATCACAAAATTTCCAAGAGATGTTATATGCTAATGGAAATGTCTCAAGAAATTTACATATTGTGAGAATCATTGTCATACAATAGTCATTCCACATGTGTTTTCTTTACAGTATCTGATACAAAATTTGTACAAAATTTTAAACAAAAACAGAAAGAAATAGGGTTGTTTTGAACTTATCTGTATTGGGGTTCTGCCTTTTTTATATGGTCTTTAGAGACCTATCCTGACAGCTTTAGCCTTTCTACTTATGTCTCGTCTTCTCCCATTTTGATCATGATGTACATATCTTCTTTTGCGGCTGTAATTCCTTTCTTCGATAAATCATCCACTATTTCGTTATGTGTCCTATTGATGCGCTGAATGGGTGAGCTTTGAAGGGATGTCCATATGTTTTTTATCCATCTCATCCAGCCTTGTAGGGAGACCTGTTGGATATTATGTTTTCCCTTTAGATGATCTATTAAACATTTGGAGTCCTCAAAAATTTGTACTAGGGGGAAATCCAAAAACTTAATAAACCATAATAAGCCCCAGAGAGCTACAAATTCTGCCTTCATGCTTGTTCCTTCTTCCCCATACCAGTGTACATGGAATTCTTGTTCTTCTGACATCTTTAAGTAAAAATTGTTCCCACATCTTCCTCCTTGAGTCGCCTCGTCAAAAAAACCCACTCGGTAAATGTTGATCTGAAAGTTTTCCTTCTCTTTCTTTTTTTTCCTGCTATCTACATTCTATTCTACTACAACCCACTGCTCTTTGATGTCATAAATTTTGTTTCCCCCTTCTCTAAATGAATCAAAAACTAGTTGGTTCCTTCTTTTCCAAATTTCCCAGAAACAACCAAAGTGAGCAGCCTCCTAGATTTACTCTGATTGGTCCACCATTTTAAGCATTCCTCTATTGAGGTAAACTGAATAAAGGGAATCTATAGCTTACAGGTGAAATGTTTCCAAATGTTAATGGAGTTGTGACAGTGTAGAAAAAAGTGTTCATTATCCTCTGAATTTTGCCTGCATAGGTAGCATATCCCTGGACCATGGTGGTTCTTCTTTTGTAAGTTTGACCATGTCAGATTCTTGTTTCGCCACGTTAGCCAAAGAAAAACTACAATTTTTATTGGGATATTAATTTTCCAGAAGCTATAAAACCAGCAGTCTTCTATATTCTGAATTTCCTTCTGGCAAATTTTGAGATAACAGTTCGCCACAACTACATCTCCTATAATATTCTTTTTTCTAGCCCATGCAATATAGTCCCCTTTTTTATCATAACATAACCCTGCCTCCTTTAGATTTTTGACAAACTGTAGCCATTGTTGTTTATATTGATGAACAATATTCAGTTGGGAGGAGTCTACCCAAATTGGAATGTTGCCATTCCAAGCACTAATCAGCTGGCTGAGAACAAAAATGCCTCTTCTATTCAGATGTTGAATCAATTCCACTGTCCCTGGTGGCCTCTCATTTTCTCCTATAATGCAATATTTTTTTAGCACGATTCTGATGCCTGATCCAAAGAACCATGAGATATTTTGAAACAAAATATTCTTGACCCTTCTAAAGCTGTTCCAAATCTGTGATCCACCTTTTTTCCCTATCACTCCTTGTCTTAACCAGAAGGAAGACTCCTTATTCATCATGTATTTAGATCAAATCAACTTCCCCCATATGCCTTTACTGTTGATGCCTCTCCATAATGACTTTAAAATAAGAGCCCATCCAAAAAACTTCAATTTTAGAACACCCCACCCTCTATAATGACCATATATAACTTGTCATTACTCTATTCAGAAGATTAATGATCATTTGACGAATGCGAAATAAGTGTGCCCAGTAAATCCCCAGCTGAGTAAGAAATGACTGGGTGAGAATGATATGTCCTCCCACAAATAAACATCTGCGTTCCCAACCCTTAATATTCATATAAAATCTTTCCACCAGCCACATCCAATCTGCGTTTTTATAACTTCCTCGTTTTAATCGATACCCCAAATACTTTATGTCCTTGTCTATGATTTCTGCACTAACTCCAAAACAGTTCTTGATATATGTGATATCGTCCTGGTTACAAGAGTCATATAAAATAATGGACTTCTGTTTATTTTGAAACAATCCCATGGCTGTCCCAAACTTTTTTATGATTTAGGAAAGACAAAACCATTTAATCATGTTTATCATCCCCATCAACAGAATATCATCTATGAAAAAACTATGTGAAACTGCGACACCACTGCTAATTTTCATTACTTCAAATTCACCAATGGACACAACTTTTTAATTTTTAAACTTAATCCGTCCATAGCCAGGATAAAAAGAAGAGGGGATAAAGCACATCCTTGTCTTAGTCCTCTACCAGCAGCAAAAAAATTTGATGGGAATACATTGATTATTACTGCATAGCAGACTGAAGACACACACCCCATGATCCATTCAACCATATTTGGGTTTATGCCAATTTTAAATAATACCATTCTTAGGTATCCCCAATCTAAGAAATCATAAGCTTTTTTTAGGTCAACCTTCATCACTGCTGCATTCATCTTTTTTGACTTAATACTGTGCATACATTCTTGTGCAACCGCCACTGCATCATGGATAATTCTATTATTTAAAAGACCATATTGCTCAAGGGAGATGAATTTAGATAGAGTAGACTTCAGTCTGTTGGCTATGATCTTAGAGATAATTTTATATGTTATATTACACAGTGACATTGGACGTAGTTTGTAAAGGTTTCTATCTCAGATTTCTTTGGGATAAGGGAGATATATATGGAATTTAGATGAGGATGATTGAAGCCTTTTGTCCTGGTCCACCATTTGTATCAGGTCCTCCTGAAATATGTCTATGAAATGAGAGAAAAATTCTATTGTCCATCCATGTGGACCCGGACTCTTATCTCCTTTCATTGATTTTACTACTTGGATCAGTTCCTCCTCCTTAACCTCCTTAACCAACTCCTCATTGTCCTCTACATTAAACATTTGAGGATATTCTTCAATAGCCCACATCTGAGCATCCATATCCTCCATTTCCACTCTATTATATGCATCCTTAAAACATGAAACCGCAAGGTCATAAATATCAGATTGCTTGTTATGATTGTTCCCTTCACCATCCTTTATCTGCAAATTGAATTTTGTTTTCTCTTGTGGTTTGCAAAACGATGAAAAAACTTGGTATTTTTATCTCCTTCCTTGATCCATATTGCTCTTCTTGTCAACCTCGAGGTTGCTTCCCAAATTTTCTTTTTTTTTTTTCTCGTTCTAGAGTATGATTTTTTTCCCTAACTACAGGGGGAAGGATATGAGTAATCATTTCATTTTGCAGGGATTTTAGTTCCTCCTTAATAATAGCCAAATCCCTTCTCAGTTCCACCGTCTCTCTCCTTTCCCATTTTTTAACCTCTTTTTTAAGGAATCGAAGGCTGTTTATAAAACTTTCTGAGCTAGAAAAACCCTCCTCTGTACTTCTTTTTTCCTTCCAGAGTTCTTGGATAAAGGAATCAAAATTTGAGTCTTCTAGCCAAATTTGATTGAATTTGAAAGGAAAGCCATATCTTGTATCAAAATTACGGCAAAAAAGAGTTATTAGCCGATTGTCTGATATGAAGTTTTCTACAATAGAAGATCTGACATCCCCGAGTTTTCCTATCATGTTTTCTTGAACAAGAAATCTATCAAGTCTTTTGGCTATATATTTATTACCACTTCTTCCATTATCCCAAGTGGGAGCTATTTTGGGAGGCCAGACATCTATTAAGTTGTGTGTAAGGATGATTTCTCTTAACTTCTGTGCCATTTTATCCGCAACCCTAAATTGTCCCCACAGTTCTTCTATGTCTAAGGTACAATTTAAATCCCCTGCCAAAATCAGAGAGGGAGCATTTAGAATCCGCGATACCTCCATTGTATCCCAAAACCTTTCCCTCTCTTTATAGGGGGCATACACATTGAGAATATGTAATCTTCTGGGGATACATTTGATATGCCCAATGAGAAGAATACCCACTATACATGAAAAAGCCTTTAGGTTTGCCCATCTTGGGTCCCAAAAACCAAAAAGTCCACCAGATCTACCATTGGCATCAGTTGCCACTATATACCATTTGGGAAACATCCTCCTAAAGTACTCAACTAATTAGGAAGCAGTGTGCATTTTTTCTTGGATGAGAATTACACTGGATTTAGAAAACATAAAAACATCTCTTAGAGCGAGGAATTTTGAATGGGCCCCCAAACCCCTTATATTCAGTGATAGGATTGAGTTCATTTGAGCCGACTGGAGGGCATGCAAGCTCTAAATTCCCTGGGAGAGATAGGAGATGAGATGGGAACATCAATGAGAGATGGCGAATTTTTTAGTGTAGTATGTGTTTGACGAGGGCGGCCTCTAAAATGTCTGATGCCCCTATTGTTTTTACACACCTCATAGTAATATTTCTTGCAGATGTTGGGCTGATTACAAGTGACCCAGAACCCTTGGGCTTATGTATTGTAAGCGATTTAAGGTCAAGAGTTTTCCTATGAAGTAGGAAATCAAGGTCACTATCAAAAGAGTTATTTGGAGAGGATGCTGGAGAGAAATGAGCAGGTTCCTTTTCATTGTCTTTTGGAGAATTTGGTTGCGTCACTGGAGAATTAAGCCTTCGAGCTTTTGCGTATGTAGCATATGAAGTTGAGGGGATGTCTATCATAGAATAATGCGATTGTAGTGGCATCTGAGGAAAAACTGGGGAAGAAAACAATTGGGATTTTCTCCAAAATTTGAGTCAACAGCTAGATGAGAATCAAACTGCTCTGACAGCGAGGATGAACAATGAATTTGAATAAGAACAGGATCAAAAGTCTTTTTTATAACTATGGGAGAAGGTTCAAAAAATATCTTATTTGAATGACTAGAATTACCTGAGCCCGAAGATTTTCCTTTGGACTCGTTGGCATAGCCAAGACGAGGCGAAAAGCACTCTGACTTGTTTTCCTTTTGCATCCCTTGGTGACCCCCTTTGTGCTCCCACGATGACTGGCATCCCCCCCTTGCTTTGGGGCAATTTGCAATTAGGTGACGAGTTTAGTGACAGTTGAGGCATAAGAACGGAATTCCCCAGAAATCCAAACGTTGAGTGAGGTTGATATTTTCCCATTTTAGTTCAATGTGATCTCAAAAAGCCTCACCAAAGTCTTTTTCTATTAGGACCCATGTTATTCTCTTATCCCGAGCTCCCAGACAACAAGGATCGACGTAAACGAATTTACCGTTGGCATTTCCAATATCAATAAAAACATCCTTGGTCCAAAATTCTAAAGGCAGTCCAGGTAATTTGATCCATATGAGTTTGTTCTTTGGTGTTTGTTTTAAGGGATTGAAATTGACATACCAAGTATACATTGCCAAGAAGCCCCAATCCTTAACCCATGGCCTTCCTGCGATTTTTCTAAGGTCTTCTTCACTCAAGAAGTGAAAGTTATACCAACCTCCCATGAACTTCATCACCGTAGGAACATAGCCCAACAATATTTTCCACTTCTTGGCGAGCGACTGCCTCATTTCTGCTTCGTCAATTTCAGAAAAGTACCACCTTCCAACTAACGCTCCCTTCTGAGGACTCGTAATACGATCGAGAAGCATGTCGTGACCAAATGAGAGAATAGGCACACGGGTAGAAATTTTTAGCGGACGATGTTTTCTACCACCCTTCCTTCCGCCACCTTTCTTCCCCCCTCATTATTATTTCGTGGCATCATACTAGGTTCCAATCACGAGTTACATCTACCCCGCAAAGTTGTCAGCGGAGGGGAAAGTGCCACCTGCCTTATCATATTTTGGTTCGCGTGGCACTGTGACTTAGCTGCCATTGTGACTTGAATAAATGCTTCATGAAGGGAAGTGTCAAATTCAAATGGGCCCATCCACCTATGTGAATTACAAAGGAGTCCTTTCAACTTAAAACGCCTTCCCACCTATCTATGAAACGGCAACCAATAAATCCTATGCTATTGGGTATTGAATGCTAATGAATGCCTTAACAGTGACCGTGAGAGCGGAGAATTCTCACATTTGCTTTCCTCGTAAACCCATGTACATAATTTCTCCGGCAAACACACTTTCCAGTTAAGAGTTGCGGAAATGGGTTGACGCATGATCCATGGCTCATGTGGATGCCAGATGATCCCCATGGGCATGATGGCCAATAAATAATGTTTGCAGTCATACAGTACGTAATCGAGTTTGACGAAATTAATGTTGAAAACCCATTTGAAGTGAATTCAAATTTGAATTTCGAAGGGCGCTATTTTATTTATTCCAATATCTGGTGGTTTTAATTAATTAAGCTTTTATTGCAGCTTGGCCCTTTTCAGTTTTTGTGATAACCTCCTGCAGCAGCGTCTTGCAAGTTTTCCATGGATCTGGCTATGGATGTTTATATTCCAGAAGATTATGTCAGAAGGCGCTGTAAACCAAATATATCGATGCAGAACAAGATGGCCGACTTTCTTTCAACGATGTGGAGGCCGCGGCGAGAAGAAGTTTGATTTGCTGGGCAATAAGAATATGATGATCTCCGCTTCTATTAATCATGGCAATAGCAGTAGCGTCAAGGAGGACATTATTTTTAATTATTTCAATCCATAAACTCTTGCCCGACTATTTCCATAGTTCCTTGGTCTACAGCTTCAAATAGCAGAGAAGTAGAATGTCTTCCATCTGAATGGAAAAAATTGTAAACTCAATTTTGTAAGCATTTATTCATTTTTTTCACAACTACTCTTATGCATTTCTGCTTGTGTGCTCGAATGTTGAACTATCTTCTTTTCTTTCGGTTTCGTTGCTTTGAGAAAATTTATCAACCAATATTTTATTTAAAAGTTATAATACAAAAACAATACCAATGATTCAGATGGGACAAGTACACCGGAAGAGGTAACTGGTATTTCTAACAAAATCCAAGCTTATCCATGTATCAAAATTACTTGTATCCAATCCAATCCAAGCTTGTTCCAGTATGTTATTGAGTAATTATTGTACACATATTGTGATTAGGGTTTTAACGAAATTTCAATGATTGGCTCTGACTGAAATTATTCCTCCTATTAATTTGATAAATCGTAACTTAAGATCTAATTAAGTCTCTTTAAATTATTTACCAACAATCTTTTGTGTAATAGGTGGCCATTAAGCCAACATTTATCCACTGGTCATTTTATAGAGTTCAAAAAATCTGCAAAGTTTCGCTTCCAAAAGAAACATCAAAGTTTTCAAAGACAATTTTTTCTTGGCATGACAAGCAGAGAATATCGTAGGCCTTTCTTGGGAATTAATTCCATTTCATGTGATTGGGTTCAGATTCTGTTCTGAATTTCCCATGACCAAGCAAATGAATTCAGCATCTCACTATTATTAGCTCTGCGCTGCATACAGCGATTAATTTTGGGAAAATATTCCTATCAACAATACTTACCCAATTTCTCTCAGATCGCGGTATTCACCAAGCGGGTTATATGCACAAATATGTGCTCAACATGCTCAGAGCTATGGATGCAACGTTCCATCTTAAACATTACTATATTCGGACATAGGGACATAGGTTAAGGAGTTTGGCTATCCTGGTTTTTGGAATTTACCCAGACTGGTGGTGATCTATCAGTTTGATTAGTTTGTTTTTAGTTTTGAAAATTATAGAAATTTTAGTAATATTTTAATATAATTTGCAGAGATTTTTGTAAATCAATGTTACAGTTATGAAATTTCAAAATTTAAGATGCCCATAAATTTTTAATACTAAATCTATTTCCACCATTAAAAATATAATTTAACCACTATGATTACAAAATTTCTTAAAATTATTTTACCCAAATTCTAATCACCATCTCACCCATTCCTCAACCTTAGTAAACAAGGCCATCAATTAATCAGTCAAACACCATTAAAATAAATCTATACAAATACATGTCATTGCCTACCTGGCATACTCTCGTTGGATGATACCTTATGTCATATTCCAGAGCGGCGCTCTCTATAAATTCGACCCACCCTTTTTAATTTGACGACAGAAATTTCATTGCCTACCTGGCATACTCTCGTTGGATGATACCTTATGTCATGTTCCAGAGCGGTGCTCTCTATAAATTCGACCCACCCTTTTTAAGTTTGACGACAGAAATTTCCTTCAGGAAATTGAAAAATTTTGTTATTAAAACTGTGTTTTTAATATTATAAATAAATATATTGAAAATGTGTTTTTAGTGTATAAATAATTTCGAAATGATGAAAAATACGCAACAAATTACCAACATTAGAACCGCCTTGGGTAAGGATTACTCTAAATGGTTTTCTTTTGGGCCAAGTCTAGTGGTAACCTTTACCATGATTTTATGTGTTTCTAGAAATTTTCCACCTTCAAATTTTTTTAGAATTTTTAAATGGGAAATATTTTTGGAATTATAGTTTGTAATTTTTGTTTTTTAAAATTTCAAAATCATTTTTTTTTAAATCAATGAGATTTCCATTATGACAATAAGTTATATGGGTGTTTATAGTGTTTCAAAAGTTTATTAATCTTATTTTTACTAGATTTGTTAGTTAGTTAATTCACCATAATTCTATAATTTTGATATTAGCAAAAAATATTGAGATAACAAAAACAAAATATTATTAAGAAATGAGAAAAGATTTACACAACTTATAGCCACAAGGAATAAGAAGAAGTTACAAGCATAGGGTTTACTATGCTAGAATTGGTATGTGGTTGTTTAGGAAATTCACACTAAATATGCTTCTCCATGTGCTCCAAGTGTCCCACTAGAAAAGTCACACGAGGCTCCAAACGAGCCAAATTGTCTTGCATCCTCCACTGGTTTATTTGTAGATCATCGAGGGATGATATGATCTCATTACAATCATCATGTTTCTCCTTGAGAATTTGCCCCAACAAAGTTTCTAATTGCCAGCATAAGGTGACCAAGTGGAAATATTGTGTTCTCCTCCCCCTATTGTGGCCTTGATCAAGGAGCCAATGACAAACTTCTCCAATAAGTTCCAAGTTTGAGAAAGATTATATCTCTTGGTGCATATTTTGCTCTAGCTTGTGTATGTTAGATTGGGTGCAAGGCGAGGTTGCAGCTTGAAAGGCAACAACCACCTTCTAGGCCCGAGTCTTAGCCCACGAATGGTTGGGCTATCCACAATTAGATTTCCCACGTTTACCCCTCACTCGACGACTATGACCCCTTTTCCTAGACATAATGCTCCACACCGTTGACCCATATCTACACTTGCTAGGAGGGAACCCAATACATTGAATCTATAAATATCCACACTCAATCTATGTTGAGACAACACACGAATGACCACTCTCTTTCAAAATCGCTCTACCTACCCGTCCCTTTAACACAAGTATGAAGGGCACCACCTTAAGGCCCGCAAGACAAGGAGGAAGATAAGGTTGTGCCCAATCACCCAATGAAATACCAAACCCCGGGACAACTAAGGTCAAGGTAAGGGAACTAACTAGAAACCAAAGCAAAAATAAGATTGGGAGCCAATTGAACAAAATAACTATGAATGCACCGAAAGGAAAACCCTGAGACTTGGAGTAATGACAATTCTAGATGGCAAAGAAACCTTGCAATAAACTAAAAAAATGGCCCTAAATTGGAGAGACCAAATACCTAGAATTACCTTGAAGCAAAATTTAAATTGTTGTTCGAACTTAGCAATTGTTGTGTGCCTATAGCTCTCGTATCATCCAAAAATTTTAAATCCCTTGTTCAATTTCTTCTAACCAACTTTCTCACAAGAGTTGGTTATCCTCCCCTGCTGAATGTAGCCTAAGAGTTGTAGCATATGATATAACCTACTGAAGAGAGAAAGAGTTGCACGACAACACCACGCTATCCACACCAAACCCAAAAACCCTGCAAAGGACCCCACAAATTCAAATAGTTTCCAATTTGGAGAATAGCAGACTAAATTGTAGGGTAGCTTGGACAACACCCATGCAACCAATTGAACCCCCCATCATCTCGTTGTTGTAGACACTTTGAAGGAAAAATCTGGAATACGTTAAGGAATGAGCCATTAAATGGTTTTTATGCCACATGTATTGTGTTTGGGAAGTATACTATGCAACCCCTTCCTTATTAATCAAAAGAGTAGGTGGGGGTGACAAGTGCCCCGAGATCCCTTTCTCTGTATTCGTCCACCCCATCAAGGTAATTTTCAAAACCATATTAAATAAGTAAAATAACAA
>APFE030510921.1:104319-138060 GCA_000404065.3 Pinus taeda
CTGAAGTTCTAACTGAAGTCCTTCATGCAATAACTCAAGTAACCCATAAGAAACACGTATTTCCTTCTGGCAGTTGCATGTGCCACATACGTAGCTCGAACTGAAGTGCTCCAAGAGGATAAGATAATGTTTATAGTCCAAATATTATTAAGAGCTAATAATATTCGACTGTTCTATTTTTAGCTTGACAGTCTAAAAATAGACTCTGCCCATATGTCTAAAAATAGAAGTCCATCTATTTTTACCAACATGACCAATCATCCACAAATAGCATCCTGCAACTCATAGACCATGATCCATATGTCTAAAAAATAGACATAGTCTAAAAATAGACTTGCGCCAAAAATAGCCTGCGGGCCCACTTAGTGAGGGCGACTCCTTTCCACTAAGCTCCATCATCTTGTTGCATTCTCAACACTCCCTCTCAACAAGATATGGATTATCAGAAACCCCTATCCTGTCTCGGTGGTACTCGAATTTGCTCCTGGTGAGCACCTTCGTCAAGATATCAGCATCCTGATCCTCCATGGGAATGTACGAAAGTAACATGATTCTCCGCTGCACACAATCTCTGATATGATGGTACCTGATGTCGATATTTTCCATTGAGCTCCTTGCCCAATCTGTATCCGTGAAGCCACATAGCTTCACGTCATCCTCCTGTCTGTACCACAATCCATATCCCGATGTGCCTCTGAGATAACACAATACATGCTTGCCTCCACGCATGTTGAACTTCTCCAGTATCTCTCGGGCATACTTACTCTGAGAAACAAATAGTCCATCACTGCGCTACCTCACTTTGTAGATCCATCTCGAACCCACCACTTGCTCCAACAACACTTGGAACAAAAACACTCTCAACTGACCACTCTGTTGGGCTAGGAACATACTCTGATGCTGAAGCTCTACCAGCTGCTGACAAGTGCTCCCTCTCTGCCATTTGCGCTATTGCAACATCTCCATGCATCTCACACCATTGCAGACGTCTCTGTGCCACCTAGCACTGTGCAAAACACTTGTGCCTCTCGCATTGCTACAGCCTGCTAGCTATGCGCTGTCCTGGGATTCCCTGCACTGTCGCTCTCTCTGCCACTCCATCCGCATCTATATCTACCCAATCAGTCAGTTCCTGCTACTCCACATCATGGCTCCTGTAGCAAGGTCTCATCCAAGAGGTTGGGTACCTCAAGGATAGTGCCCCTCCTCCTTGGGATGATCACTCTATATCGCCCCACCTCCTACCTGGAGGTATGGCTGCATGTGATCCCTCAGCCCACCTGGCTCGAAGTTTCCCCCTACTGGAGGTCTCTGCATGAGTAGATGTCTCTACTCAATCTCCACTCAGCTTCCCCTGTTGTAGCTACGCCACAACCTCCTGAAGCTGCTGCACCAATCGTGGTTCCTCCACAATCGTTTGAGACTTCTTCTGGCTCTGCATGTTGAGAGGTAATATACCCTCCTTCTCAACCACCAAGTCTCCATCAGTGTCCTTGCTACTCAAGGCTTTGCATGCATCTTGAACCTCAAGAGCATACAGGTTCTTGACCCGTGAACCAATCTGCTTCACCTGTCTAGTGATGATGTGTCTAAAGAAAACCTTTCCCTATCTGAAGACTACATCATAGCCTCTGTCTTCCAGCATCGCGATCGACACCAAGTTTCTCTTCAGTCCTGGTACATACTTGACATTGGTCAAGGTAATTCGAGATCCATGCTCCCTCTAAAAAATAACCGTGCCTACACCTGAGACACTATACTTCTCATCATTACCCAATGCTATGAGTATCTGGAGATCTTTCTCCTCCAAAGTACTGAAAAAACTTTTGTCACTGGACATGTGGAAAGAAGCTCCACTATCAAGAAACCAACCACTTCCCACCATGGATGAAACCATGCATGTGAAGAGTGTGAAATACAACTCAAACTGTGAAGCAAGTGCCTCACCTTTAGATCCTTCCCCGAATCCCTTCTTGGATTTCCTTTGTGGGAAATTTGAGGCATAATGGCCCACCTCATGACAACGAAAGCATCACACTTTCGATTTGTCAATCTTCTTCCCATCATTGGAAGAACTGGATTCAGAAAGATAAACCTTCTTCTTCCCCTTCTTCATCAGATTCCGTTGATGAAGATCTGTCTCTGGTGTTCCGTCTGATCTCTTCTTGCACAAGATCTGACCAAAGTCTCTCCCATCCTGGCAATTTCTCTTGACCATTGATAGAGTCCTGATAGGAATGCCAACTCTTCGGAAGACCAAGGAGAGCCAAGCTCACCAAGTCCTCATCATTGATAGTCACCTGCACACTTCCCAGCTCATCCTGACATTGGGTGAACTTCGTGAGATACTGGGGCATACTGTCTCCATTCTCACACTTAATGTTTTTGAGTTTTATCCTTGAGCGTCATTCCCCCAGCTCAAAACTCAACCGCCTCTGATCTAAAATTCATGAGAACAAAGTATTTCTCGTACAGAGATCGACTGTATGGGAATTCATCGGATATCTCACCTTCCAAAAGAAGGATGAATCCAGAGGCTACCTAGCCCAATTACAGACTCTACTTGAAGAAATAAAATGTAAACACTTTCTGAATAATAGATTCGATGATCAATCCTCGCTTTGATATCCTATAGAACTTTTTCTACAAATCAACCAGCTCTGATACCATGTAGAAATTTTGAATAATATGACACTTATTCATAGAGATTATCCTAATTATACACTATTTGTGGAATCATGCATAATACATAACCTCCTCTACGTTGATCATCAATTTTTCAGTATTAAGAAACATTTGCATGTGCACATTGAAGCATCAATCACACATATCAACACAGTATGTACCCGAGGAAAGCATAAAGCTTAAAACCCCCAACTATTTGTATATTATATTGATTGAGAACATGTAACAATACATAGTACAATACTCCTCGCAAGTACTCAGTACTATCTCCACTTGTTACACACAAACTAGCTCATATTTGAATCAATCACTGGCTCAAATCTCCTCCGATGCTTGCTTGCCTCCACTGCGCAATCCTGCATTAGAATACTGATGAATGAATGATCCAAATTCGTATTTCCTTTGGATATACCACGCAATCCTCACTGGAAATACTCAATCCATTGATTGTGCAAATCTCATGCACAACTATAGTCACAACTGACAGCTGTCTTGCCCTTTCACTCATCTCTAACACTTGTCTCCACTGAACTGTCCATGCACTGAGTTAACTGATGTATTCTTTAGTTGATTTATGAGTTATTAATTAGTGAATTAATTAATAATTAATCCACACCACTCATCATTAGTCTATTTGTCAATTAGACTAACTACAACTAGTTCAACTAAGTCAAACTGAACACAACTCCATCAACTCCTCATTCAACTCCATAGAACTCAATCACTGAAGTTCTAACTGAAGTCCTCCATGCAATAGCTCAAGTAACCCATAGAAGAAAAGCACATTTCCTTCTAGTAGTTGCATATGCCACATTCGTAGCTCGAACTGAAGTGTTGCAAGAGGATAAGATAATGTTTATAGTCCAAATATTATTAAGAGTTAATAATATGTGACTGTTCTATTTTTAGCCTGGCAGTCTAAAAATAGACTCCGCCCATATGTATAAAAATAGAGGTCCATCTATTTTCATCAACTTGATCAATCATCCATAAATAGCATCCTTTAACTCATAGACCATGATCCATATGTCTAAAAATAGACTTTGCACCAAAAATAACCTTCGGGCACACTTAGTGAAGGTGACTTCTTTTTGCTAAGCTCCATCATCTTGTTGCATTTTCAACAGCTGATACTTTAGTAAGCAGGGCCATCTTCATCTCTGCTTTGGCGGATCTTGTAGATTGTTCCTCTCTCTACTTGGCTACTTTTAACTCCTTAGCCATGCGCTCATTTTCTGCTATCAAGAACCTAACACTCAAGCTCTTGGCTTTGACATAAGACTTTGTAGCATTGACCAAGGTTGATGGATTTCTCCGTACATCTGACACAATCACCCATTCTTCCATGTGAGTAGGTGATGCATGCTCATCTATGATGTTTGCTTTACATTCTTGTACAACTTTGCTGCGACTCATCAAAGGCTATGTTGTACATCTCTGTTCCCAGATGGTCCCTAAGAAGAATGGTATCCCCTTGTTCAATGAAGACTTCCTTTGTTGTTGGAGCTGTTGAATCCTGTGGAGTGACCTTAGTTGCCTTTGGCATGAGGTTGGTATGCTGATCCTGTTTCGACTGCTCCACCTCCATGTCCATTTGTTCTACTATATGTTCATCTTGTAGAGAAAGTTCATGTTCCTAAAACTACTCACTGTGTTCCATATTTGTTGTTGGTTCAAAGTATTCAACTTGTATTGGTACAGTTTCACTTTGTGTGCTCCTTGCACTTCCTCATGTTCCTGTTCCTATTGTTGTTCATTCTCATGCCGTACTTCTCTCTTTTGCGGAGCTCTTGTTCTTCCTTGAGCTTCTGCTGGACTTCCTGCAACATCCTCTTAGTATCTTCTAGCCTTCGCTTCTCTCTCTTTCTTTGCATAATCCTCCTGTCACATTGTCGCATCTTCGTGTCTACCTCTAAAGCTAACTTTTCCACAAGTGAGTCTTTCTTAAACTTGTAGCTTTGCTCCATCTCTATACCTTTGGCAGTATTTCTCTTGCTTTTGTCTTACACATTTTTTATGCTTGTTTCTACTATTGTTTCTACTCCCTGTGGTGTTGCTACCTAGAGTGCTCCTAGCCACTCCACTACGATGCTGATCGTTCATTGAGCCTAGAGGAGTTATAACAATATCTCCATGTGTCTTCCTCTGGCCAATGACATGCCCCGTGGATCCAAGGATAGTACACTATCACATAGTGGTCCCTCCATAAACCATGTGGGTTGTACGGGTTGAAACTCCTATTGCGAAACTTAAACTTCTTGATGTCTTCCACTTTGGCATCTACTTCTTTCAAACTCTCGATCACATACAACCCGATTCACACAGGAAGTGTGGGCCATGGTGCCTTCTTCTTCCCAATCCAGCTGACAACCCTGTCGAGATGTACTATGCAACCTCTTGCATGACCAACTTGTCCATGGTGAACCTTGGCAACACATGCCGAACTTTCTTTGCATTGAACATCCTAATGAAAGTTCCCTCGGGTAAGGCATACCAATCTACAATGTTTAACAATACCTCCAGTGCTATGTGCGACATGCAGGGTGGAAATTGTTCAAAGATCATCATGTATAGAGGAGTAATGAAATGGTCACATATTCTAGATATGACTCCTCGATAGCTGCAATCTAAGAGAAACTTCAATATATGTTCACAGAACTTTCTAAAGGTGTCCATGCCCAACCCATGCTAGGAAACTGTTGACGAGCACAAATTTCATCGAGCAAGTATGCAGACATGAAGAAGTTTTGTTGTTGATCCTTGGGTGGACTCTGAGCATTGGATAGATGCACTTACAACTAGAGAGCAAACACGTCAGACCATTTGAATGGTTTTCCTTCACTTTCCAGCTAATCCAACATAGTAACCCAACTCTGTGGGAAGGTCTTTGTACTCTCTTGGCCATACAAGTGGCATGCAAAGATGACCAAGAATTGATCTGCCTTCCTGAGTGTCTTCGTCTTGTATATTTGGTTGGGTTCCATCCTGAACTTTGTCGGCTCCTTTAACCAACACTTTAAGATATCTCTTGTGTTCGTGCTACCATTGGGAGTGTAGAATGGTACATCCATCCTGCTCACCAGGAATGGAAAATGATATATCTCCTAATAATCCTCCATCCTAAAGGAAGCAAACCTTTCTCCATTAACATTGCTTAGTATCATTTTCTCGGGATCAATGCGTGAGACAATCCAATGGATCACATATGCACAAGGGAATATGGGAAACCTGCATGCAACCTTGTATAGTCTTGACTTATGGATGTTCACATAGACCTGTCTATCCTCCAAATTCTCCTCAAATCTACCTGAGAAGTGGGTGTTGATGTATTTCCATGTGATCTTGATTTACTTCTCATTGAACAAGTGTGTGTCTATGCACTTGGGAAATCTCATTCACCCCTATTCAACCACGACCCCATTTCTTCTTTCAACTGTGTCTTTTGATCCTGTTCTCTTGGAAGCCATTGTACCTATACTGCTGAGAGACTAATGTAAAATTGTGATACCTGGGGTCAGAGCAACACTCATGGCAAGAATATGTTATTTGAAAACCAAAAGAAACTTAATGACTAACATGCAACACACCTGGATGACTGCTTGGGAAAATTGCACAGTTTTTGTCTCGGAGAGGCTGGAAGACTGATAGTTGGAACTACATAGAGCATAGTCCAGGTTGTTAGTGAGCTTCCTCTCTACTGAAACTACACAGAGAACATTCCATCTTCACCTGCTGAGTACTGGAACTACACAATGCGCAGTCTTGGTCAACATGACTACTGCCCAAGAAAGTGTAGGGTGCAATATCGGGGGCCAATTGGGGAACTTCCTCCCAAAAATGGGTAGATCATAGTTGGGGAAGCCAATGGGAGGAAAATTTTGTGAAATTCCTAGCAGCAAGGCATAGCCTTCCATCCTAGAAATGCGTAGTGCAAGCTGGGAAAGGTAAGGTCTGGGCCAAGGCATCTTAGACTTGTCAATGGGCGACCGAAAACCACTAAGGACTGAATGCATGTGCAAGGATGGTGTAGATCTGAGTGAAATAAACATTCATGTGATTCAATCATGTGCATAAATCAATAAATCGAGAAAACCAAGATGCTCAAGATACAAGACACTGAAATAGCAACTATGAGTGCAGAAATAGTGTTATGCGTGCGACATTAAGGAAAGGCAATGAAAAATCTGAAACATCACTTCTATAATATTAAATACATCGAAACACCAGCGGTCGTCCAGTAAAGCCAAGGAAACAACACTCATACAAGTCGAAAACTAAAAAGTGACAGGACAAAATGCATGATAAGTAAAAATTACCCGAAAAACTTGTGCCGACAGTGTCGAAGGTTCCTACATGCCTCAGGAATGTCAGAGCTCCAAGATCGATTTGAAGAATGAGCTTTGATGTGTCGTTTAAATAAATTTGGTGAAATTAGGGTTTATGATGTTCATGCCACAAATCTAGGAAAAAGTGACACTTGGTAGGGAGTTTCTAAAAATAACTTTGCATGTAGCTCCTACTGCTAAAAGTAGATCCCTAAAATTTATGGATGTTTTTTTTCGCTTTTTGCTTTTTTGTCTTCGGGAGAACCTGTTTGACTTGCAAGGAAGGATTGTGCAGTTCTTAAGGGAGCTAGACAACCTACCAGCACATGTGACAGACAATTAATGAGGGAAAGCTTCTACATTGTTTTTGGACTGAGGTGCCTTGGCTGACTTGGCAGCTCTGTGCAATTTTCCAAAGAAGTGATGCTAGACTGCTCTGCACATTTCTGGAGAGAAGTGTAGCTGACCAGTACTATGTAGACTACTCTGCGCATTTCTGGAGAGAAGTGTAGCTGACTAGTACTACGTAATTTCTAAGAATAATGAAACTAGCCTTGGATGCTCTGCACATTCCTAGATGGTAGTGCAACTGGGCTGGTTTCTACACAATTCCTGGAAGCAAAACAGCTGGCTGAAACTGCACAAATTTCCAAAGCAGTGTCGGCTGACATGCTTTGTGAAATTTCTAGAGCAAGGCTGCATGGCTTGCTTTGTGCAATTTTTGAGTGCGAGGTAGTTGTTGGGTTGCTCTGCAAATTTCTAGAGGGGAAGACAAGTTGCCCTCCAGATCTGCGCAAATTTTCCTGACAGCCATTTGATCGGATGTGAACAAAGTGCTAGTGTACTTATGGTTGACTGACGGGAAGAGTGAGTTGAACACAAGTTGTGAAATGATATATGAACTCTAATAAACACAATTACCTGATCAGTGCAGGGTAACTGCAATGATTTCGAGGAGGGAGACTCCAAAACGAAGAGAAGGATAAATTTTGGAGGGTTGTTGTAGCTGCTACAAAATTAGCAACACACTAGTAGAACTCCAGCTCTCTGTATGGACCTTGTTCGTGAAAAGCGAGTCTAACTCCTCTGGAAGTATTGTTTGATTCTTTGATCCTCATGGCTTCAACGCTAGGCTTGAGTTAAAGATATAGTCCCTTACCCTTCTCTTGTTTGGCCAACACAAATTCCAAGCCAAGTCAAGTAAGTTGTCTCAATTGGGGATGAGGGGTATATTGGTACATAATAAATATAGATGTTAGATTCTTAGTTTCATCTCTTGTGTTGCTCCAATGTCAACAAGCCTGGACAGTAACCCAACGGAGTCATGCAGGGACACAAGCATCGCTCTACTGCCAACAAGCCTTGTCAGTACCCCGACAAAGTTACTTGCATCACCTCTCTGCACATGAAGCCTTTCTCTTCTTTTGCCTTATTTATTTTTTATTTTTTTATTTTTTTTCATTTTTCAAAGAACTGTGCATAGGAAATTTTTTATTTTAGAGGCGGAAGAACGATCCTGACTTATTGAGAACAGAAGAGGTTGTCCCTTCAGAGAAGTATTTTATGTATACCTCTGACACTACTTGTTAAGGTTTCCCCCCTTGCCTTACTCTACTTGATTGAGTTGACAAGGGTTAACCCAAAATAACCAATTAGAGTAGGTGGTACTAGTTAAAGTGCAAGCATTGTGTTTTCACCAAGACTCACTCCAAACATAACATATTTTCTATCAGGGTATCATCGATTGAATACAACAAGTTCTTTCATAAAGAGAGAGGACAACATATAACCAAGTTTTGATAGATGTACAATTCCTCTTGTACTTTACCTTTCTTGTCTTGAGAGCCACACACGGTCTAATGCGAAACTAAACCTATAGGTGAAAAACAAGAAAACAAACATAAATAAAAGGACAAAAGTACATGAAAGTAAAGAAATAAAAAAAAAGTAAGAAAACAACTAATGCAAACAAAATCAACAAAACAAGCATGCAAACCAAGAAAAACAAGAAAGAAAACAATACTCCTACTCCTAAGCTAAACAGTGTGTGGGTTAGCTCACGTGAAGTGATATTTTCAATGCATCCATTAGAGCATTGGTTGACCCCTGTTGGTGAAGGCGTGGTCTACAAGAATTATAAACGTGTAAACCAACAAGCATGAAAGATATAACAATGAAAACCAACATGCTCCTAGTTTAAAAATATCTGCATAAAAGAAAAGAATAAAGGCACAAGACAAGCATTCTGTGGACGTATGATGGTCATGCTTAACACTTCATATGACAAAAATGTACACTCTTTTTATCGTGACAGATGAGAAGACATGAGAAATAAAGATAACTTACATTTAGCAAGAGTGCTTGGTGTGTATGATTCCTCTAATGCATGAGCGATGGGATAATGTGATTCATGTGGAGGATTTGAATTCTATGAACTACATTGATCTTCAATGTAAACATGTGAGTGATGAGTAGCCTTGGGTGTTTCTACAAATTTCTGATCTAGAATGGAATCGACCTCAAAACAATGAGGACCTTACATAACCATCAGCTTAGCCTGAAGTGCCTCGAAAACTTGTGGGGTTTCCACCATCAACAGGTAGTTCATTGAAGATAGGTGGCTTAGAAATATCTACATTGAATGAACCAACATCGTGATTGAATGAAGGAGAAAAATGATAATGACAACCATGATCATAAAATTCGATATGTTCATCGACATCTTCATGATATAATGAATCATATAGAGGGTTTGAGGAGAAGAAATAACGTTCACCCTCTGCATTTTCGGAAAAGGCAAATGAAATATTGAGTGTATTTGCAAACATATATGTGTCCTCTCCATTATGCAATGACAAAATGACATCCGGTGTATTTTGTGAATGATCGGAAGTAGATGCATCTACGAATTTATTCTCACATGGAAAATCAACAATGGAAGAATCAACAAAGATGTCAGGGAAAAGCGGATGAGGTGTAGGTAGAAGGAGGCCATCCTTCACTGTAGGTTCTTCTTTAGATTCCCATGCATACTCATCATAAATGATAATGAAGGTTGGCTTGTCAACACCAACTCCATCGACAACTTGATCCTTGTGAACAACAAGTCTGGATTTTGGAACAGGAGAACACAACAAAGTAAAATCTGGAGGATCAGTAGAATGCAGGGATGGAGGTTGAGGAAATAAAACCACATGACAATCAATAGTCTTGTCAGCCAAATCTACACAAAGATAAAGAGAATGTGGGGTGGGAGGATGTGACAATTCAACAACTAGATGCGCACATTCTCCCACCTCACCCTGCGGGGCTAGACCTATTTGTTGAGATGAGGGTGGACAGACACTTGTGACAACAACTGTATCCATTTTAGATTCAACAGCTCTAACACCGAGGTATGCTAGGGTCAGTTTGAATGATTCTAAGATATGAAAATTCTTAGATACATGAATAAGATACTAAAATCTTCCATTGAGAAATTCCCAATCAATTTCATCCTTTGGGAATTGAAATGCAAGATTATGAAAGTGATACCAGAATTGCACCACAGATTCATCCAAGAGTTTTCCGTAATCGAAGAATTTTTTTTATTAAGTTCCTGATAGTCAGAGCTATGGAAAGCATGACATAACTCTAAAATGAGGTGACCAAATGAGTGAATAGATTTTTCAAGTAGCGTGTTAAGCCATTGCAATGGATGCCCATGAAGCATTAATGCGAACAACGTGTCGATCACATAATGCTCACGAGATTAGATGTTTTCACATAGATTGTAAAAGGAAAGACTATGCCTATCCCAGGTTGTTACATCTTCACCTGCATATGTGTTATGTGACAAGAGATTCCAAAACTCCTCCGATATTTCAAAATAATCTCCATAAGACAAGCATCTTGAAGAACAAAGAGTAACATAAGACATGATAGATGTGTGAATATTCAAAATGGATTTTGAGAGTTGAACTTGTCATCTGGCCCTCCTTCTAGTGCCAGAAATGTTGACGGTGTTGGACTTGCCAACGTGTCAGGGGATCTCCTCGGTAAGAAGTCCCAACTAGACCTCAAACACTCTGGAGTAGGAGCCCCAACAATGGGTATTAAAGTTATTCCTTGACTGTGATAGCACATGGAGGTAAGCAAGATATCATTGTTAGAAGTAAGTGTGTGACTTTGCAACGAGTCAGGAGAGATGCATGGGGACGTTCTAACACACAAAAGGGGAAAATAAGTGTATCCCTTAGAAGCCTATAATATTATGCAACGTGAAACAAACACACGAGATGAATGACATCACAAACTAGAAAGTAGAATAGTTGACAATCCAAAGTGATGAGTTAAACCAACAACACGCTTCAATAATATTGATAGAGTCACATACGGAATAGTCCATACATCAATGCGTAAGTAAAACTACATACATTGCTAAAGTAACCAAAATAGTAGAGCTACAATAACAACATATGCATGAAACATGTTGGCTCTATTATATTATATAAAGTGAAAGTTCCATCCCTACATACAACCATGACAATGACTACCCCCAATAGTGGAACGTTATAGTCAACACCGCCTACTCCTCCAAAGGGATGTGCTCTCTCTACACCGTGGAGAAGCCCAAGCTTGTCACAATACTCTCCAAGCCCTCTCTAAGCAATGCCTAGAAAAATCCTTGCTCCCAAAAGCCTTGTTCTATGAGTTATGAGGTTCTATTTATAACAAAAGGGTGGGGTGATCATTGACATTCCCCTTTGTAATTCTAGGACTACCCTCATGACTCTTTACATTGCATATGGCTATTTGTATTCCACTAATGACCCTTGTAATTTTACTTCACATCGTGTTTACAAAAGTGATACATTTTCCACATATACCCATGTGGGACAAAATTGGCTTGAGTCAGCGAGACAAGATGACACTAAGACTCAGACAACTGTGGAAAGACCATCTCATCAACCTTCTCTATGTGATCCTCGGTGACAAATTAATGCCATGCTTGATAGTGCGAAATGGTGTCCGTGTACTCTTTGATGAAGTCCCTCTAGAAATGAACTCTTGCCTCCATTTCTTTTGGGTATACCGATTTGGAACCTCGGTCCAAATCATCTTATAACATGCGCAACTTAGTATTAAGCAAGGCCAGACTGACGATGTACATCGACATGTTACTTGCGCTGACTTACAAATCTACACTCGTGGTTGTCAACATCAACTGATCGAAGTAAGCATCAAGCTCTAGTCTGACTTGGTTCTTCTCTTTGGCCTCAGTGAGTGTACTAATCAATGGGGTTCTATACCTTCTTACTACGACATCCAAACTCCTGTACAACCGTGCATATGAAGCCTCAATACTAGTGATGAGTGGTAGGAGTTCCTCATAGTTTTGGATGCGTGATTTGTCCAACTCCACTTGTGGCTTCATCATCTTGTGCAAGTGAAGTGGGGCTCCTTTGTACCTCATTGTCCATGTCTGTGCATGGTCAACATTGGCATGTATGTCTGTGGGTGTTCACGTTGTCTTGGTGCAACACTGTTGATGACCATGTAGGTGGACAAATTCCTTGTGCACGATGATGAACCTATCATATAGTCTCCACATGACATTCTCAAGAGAAGATGCTTCAACAAGTATGGCCATCTTCATCTCTGCTCTAGAAAATCTTGTTGATCGTTCCTCTCTCTACTTGGTTTCGTGCAACTCCTTAGCCATGTGCTCATTTTATACTATCAAGAACCTAACAGTCGAGCTCGTGGCTTCAAAATAAGCCTTTGTAGCATCAGCCAAGGTGGTTGGATGTCTCCATGTGATGTAGGTAAATTCTAAGTGTGGATACAAACAATTCCTCTAGCCCGAGAGAGCGGGTTTAGTCACAAACAGATAACCTATGGAATATTTTCTTAGGCTAGAATCAATTAAGAGCGCCTACCTCTTAGAACGCTATTTTGCTTGGTGATGATTCTACTTCCTCACTCCAACTAGTTTTTGTTTCCTTCTTTTGCACACCTGAAACAAGCAAACAACAACAAACAACAAACGTAATAGCCTACAGTATTGTATTCAACCTACTTAACAGGTCAAGAAACATTAAGCCATAAATATGTGAGATGACATTTCATGTAGGAAGTCAATCGATAGTTGCATCTATATTAGTTCAAGAAGAGATTACAACTGATGTCTTGACATTATTGTTCTTCTCTAACATATCCAGGTTCCCACACTTCTGCTATCATCTCATGGATAGCCTCAATAATGGTAGTCTTAAGGCTCTTCCCTTTAGTCTTCACACCAAACCAAACTCACAATTCTCCCTTAAACACAAACTAGAAAGCTACAAACTATGGGTAGCTTGCTGACTACAAAATCAAAACTTCAGCGAGAACTTAATTGAGACTGGAGGGGAGATGGTTCCTCTTTTCATGGAAGAAGGCCTTATATCTTGGATTAGTTCCATCCTAATAGGGGAAGGAGCCCAAATTGACCTCCTCGAATCCATCTGGCCTAACCATTTACTAGACTTCTATTACGAAGCTTCTAGAGTTGGAAGCTTCAGCTTCATATTTAAAAAAAAAAAATCCAAAAGAGGATCAACACGACTGAGAAAGGGATCAGTCAATCCGATTGGCGCTAGGGACAGTTGTAAACCCTGCATATCAGTGAGAGGAGGACATGGGTCATTAGTGTTGGTCTTGTAAACTGGGATAAACAAAAGATTTTTGGGAAATGATGTAAAAGGGAATTATTCTGCTCATGAAGAGGGACACAATGGGAGTTTCTTCATGATAGGAAAGCATGTTCAATACACTGTAGAGGTCCTCCAGGATCGTGGATGGGGAGTATAGGGACAGTGAAAAAATGTTGTGTAACAGATGCCCCCTAAATCAAGAGGGTCAAACTAGAGTGAGGAGTGCTTTACAAGTGTGTCAAGGAATCAGAGTCCATTGTCGGAGAACCTGCAAGCAAGCATAGATACACATAAATCACTGAAAACTCTGAATAATAATACATGAATCATGGTATGGATGTAGCCATCCAGAGAATGATCATGTAAATGGATCCAAGGGATGGGTGCAACCATCCAATAGGAAGGATCATAACGAAACCAAGGTATGGTCGCAACCATCTAATATTGAGAAGGATCACATATAACAACTCATGGTATGGTCGCAACCATCCATCTGAAAGGGACATGTGTATCAACATGGCCATGTCACATCACCTTTCAACCTAGACTTGTGTAATATTAGCCCAGGGTCTTACGCTCCAAATGACCCGATCAAAGTACAAATCCCAACATGCAAATGAATGTGTTGAAGTCAAACATGCTAAGAATTCACTTGATTACCAGTCAATGATGTGAACCATTAACAAGCATGAGAGAAACCACCAATAATGATAATGGCTCTCAAGGTACTGGCAGCACAGTTCACATAATGTGAATAAAGGAACTGATGTCGAACACCCATGAAATCACCCGATAGAAAGCCAATGATGTGAACTTGTCGTTGAGTGCAAAGAACTTGCCATTAAGGCATGCAAGCTCTAAGGTACTAGAAGGGAGTCTCTCGGCTAGCTCCCTGGATAACGAGCTGAAGTCGGCAGGGAGAAAATATGTCTAAGGAGGGCCATGTTGAATCCCACATCATCAAAATGAGAAAAAGTGATGCAAATGATTTTAGATGATACAGAGGATCAGGAGTAAGTGTAACTACAGAGCGACTAACTCTTGAACATATCAACGACACGATTTTGGAGTTTGACATATTTTGGATCCATAGGGACAATGGTCATGATGATGTGACATAGATCAAATGGAAGGCAAAAATGAATGGCCCAACCTAGGAAGGTCAAATGAAAAGGAGGATACCCCAACCCAACACGAAGTAGAAAGTGTCATGTTCAAGAGTGAGCTGTCTACACGACTGATTGAATTTCCAAATTTTCGCCACCATTTCTGGCAGGTACCCCAATTATTTTTTATTGCAAACTTGAAGGGGATAACATATTCTTGCACTGTAAGTTCACCCTTCAGACGAATCCGAACTAGTAAGTTTAATGAGCACTAGGAAGGAGAAGCTCACATTCGTCATGGTGACGAATCTGATGTGGTTTAATGTTTTAATGAGTTCGACAAAGGTGTAACTTAGTATCTTTCTCACCTTTAGAGAGTTCAAAAAAGACATGGAAAAGAAAACTCCACATGGTCCCTTTTCATACATTTGTGTCTCTCGAGCCTAAAAAGGTAGAAAATGATACTTGAGAGAACCACTTGACCATTTTAGTCAAGGAGTACCTTTTTCGTAAATAGTTTATCCCAGCCTGAAAATATGGTAAATCTATACTGGGTAAACGACGTTTCACATCTATTAACAAGTTTAAAATGATAAGAGATCGGAAATCTTTTCATGTTTAAAAGGTTGGAAAAGCGCTGAATGTAGACCTCCCCATTTTATTTTCTTTAACAAGTCAAAAGGGAAAATACTCGACGATATTTTCATCTTTTATGAGTCAGAAAAGAGCTTAAAGGTGACTCGAGTATCATCTAAGCGTAATACCTTTTAAGATAAATCCTGTTGCGAGGCTTGCCTAAGAGATTGCCCTCATATTCAATGAGCTCATAGGCCCCTTTTTGTAATACATGTCTAACAATGTAGGGCCCATGCCACATGGGTTCGAACTTGCCTACCCCCAGCTTATCATTAGCTTGATCATACAAAAGAACCAAATCACCCTTAGAAAAGGCTCGAGGAGAGACATATTTATCAAAGTGGGATTTGACCCACTTTTTCTATGCTTCGATCACTAGAGAAGTAAGATGGCAAGTCTCATTGATTCATTCTAGGTACAAGAGACACTATTCCTAAGGTGAGGTCTCGGGGAGAAGTTCAATAGCCAGCTTGAGGGATGGAATTTCGCATTCAATCGGCAAATTTGTTTCCAGACCGTAGACTAGCTGGAATGGTGTGAATCCAGTTGTGTCCTTGGTCGAGGTTCGGTAAGCCCATAGACATGAAAAGAGCATGAGATGCCAATTTGTTTTGTGCATCCTAATGGTGCACTAAAGCATTGTGACCAAGACTTTGTTCACGAATTCAACTTGGCCATTGGCCTGAGGGTAGTATGAGGTTGAGCCATTGTGGCGCAAGCCTAACGTAGAGGTTAGCTCAACGATCATGTAATCTCGAAAATGGGATCCATGGTCGGTGACAATGGCCTAAGGCACTCCAAACCTAGAAATAACGTGATTGAATAGAAATTGAGCCGCCATTTTACCATCCGTGGAGTATGTAGGAATCGATTCGGCCCATTTGGTGAAATAGTCCACAACAACGATAATATGCCCATGCCCCCTAGCTGAATGAGGGTTACAGGTCATATAGTTGATGCACCATTTCAAAAAAGGACCGATGGTAATAATGGGGTGTAAGTGAATGGGTGGGGTGTGCATCTTTCGCTGGTAAATTTGGCATTCATTACACTTGCGAACAACAAGGATGCAATCCTTGAAGATGGAGGGCCAGAAATAACCAACATGAAGGATTTTTTGAGTAGTAGCATATCGATACATATGACCACCACATGTGCCAGAATGGAAATAATTCAAAACTCTCTCAGCCTCCTTGAGAGTAAGACATCGGTGAAGAACTGAATTGACACCAACATGGTATAAAGTATCTCCAATAATATGGTATGGTTGGGATTGATGCCAAGTGCGTGGGTGATCATCCGTAGTCAATGTAGACTGGAATGTGGATGTTTGGAGATACACGATGATATCACCGTACCACGGGTCGAGGGTGCTAATTAGGAAAAGAGTCTCATTTGGGAGTTGCTCATC
Source organism: Pinus taeda (assembly GCA_000404065.3). NCBI lineage: Eukaryota > Viridiplantae > Streptophyta > Pinopsida > Pinales > Pinaceae > Pinus > Pinus taeda. Next base: position 121,160 of record APFE030510921.1, read on the forward strand.
AGCACCAACAGGAAGGGATGCATAAGAACGGGAGAAAATTAACTCGACGAAAACCAGTGATTTCTTAGATTTGGTAGTAGCAAACACCAAATCAAATTCTTGGAGGATAACAATCCACTTCGAATATTTCCCCGCCAGAAACTGACGAGTTAGGATGTAAGTCATGGGGTTGCATTCCAAAATCATGGTGGTAGTGCATAAGAGAATGTAGTTCCGAAAGTGTTGAACAACCTGTACGACAGCCAAAGCTAACTTCTCGATCTGAGCATAATGCATCTCGGTGTCGAGGAGATTGTGAATGAGGTAATAAATAATATGTTCATTTCCTTTTTCATCGTCCTATACCATCACCATAGTGACAGTACTAGAGGCTATAGCTAGATAAAGGAAGTAATCATGATGATAGTTCGGGGGATGCAGTAGAGGAGCATTGATGGGGACAATCTTTATGTCATCAAAAGACTTTTGAGTGACCTCATCCTAGACAAATTGGATTCCTTGCTTGAGAAATTGGGTGAAACCTGAAGCTATCTCAGTGTAGTTTGGTACGAAATGATGGAGGAAATTTGATTTTCCCTACAGACTCTATAGTTGGCGCAATGAAGATGGAGGTGGTAAATTAACTATGGCTTTGAGTTTAAGAGGATTAAGGCGAATGCATGGCTTAGAGACAATAAAGCCAAGGAGTTGTCCAGATTTGACGTAGAAGACACACTTATGCGGGTTGAACCGAATGTTGTAGTGTTGATAACGAAGAAAAATTTGTCGGAGATGATCAGGGTGATCACAACGCTTATGAGAATGAGCAGGAGGGTCATCCAAGTAATACTGAATGATGTTGTGGATATCGTGGAATGCATAAGACATCACTCTCTGAAAATGTAGCCCCAACATTTTTAAGGCCAAAGGGAAGCATTTGTATGCGAAAGTACCCCACCAATAGATGAAGGTTGTCTTATCTTGATCAACTGACACAATGTTGATCTGGTTGTAGCCAGAAAAACCGTCCATGAAAGAAAAGAATTCACTCCGATCACATTCATCAATGATTTGATCAATGAAGGGAGTGGGATAGTTATCCTTTGGACATGCACGATTGAGATCATGGTAATCAACGCAAACATGGATCGTACCTTGCTTCTTTGTCACCGGTACAATATTCGACACCTAGTCTATAAGACGAATTGGATAAATGAATCTAGCTTTGAGAAGTTTTTCAACTTCATCCTTGATGGCAGCTGCTTTTCTAGGGTGCACTAGGCAGAGCCATTGGAGAACAGGCTTCTCATGAGGATAAGTTGGTATTTCGTGCACAACTATACTTGGGTCAATGCTGGGCATTTCTTCATATGACCACGCAAAAACATCCTAGAACTCTTGGAACAAGTGAGTATAGAGCTTGATCTCTTCTGGAGAACAAGTTACCCAGATATGGATATTTTCAATGACACCAGACTTGATAGAAATATCAATTGGCATCATTTGGGTAATATTACCCATGTTCCCTTCCGACCAAACTTCACGAGTCATGGTCAGTGCTTGAAGTGGTAGGGAAGGGAATCAAGAAGAGAACTCCTCGAGACAAGTAGATAGGGCCACGAGGCTAGGCAAGAACGAGGAACAATGATGAGTATTGCTCCAAGGTACTTCTTCTAGAGACATTACTTCCATGATACTCTCATCAGAGAGAAAATTCTTGGCTAAGGGATCAGAAGACTTTGAAGCACCAAGCCATGGGGATTGAGAATACAAATTCAGAGAGGTTTTCAAAACAAGATAATTAGAGGACACCGAAGGCGAAGCCGAAACAATTTCCACGTAATTAATTTCAGTAGGACTTAATGGAATTACCTCGCCCCACGTGTCAACAGATTTGGAGAGGGAATGACCCAAGGCTCAGACTTGATCGAAATCATGTTAATAGGGGCAACATGAGGAGGTGGGAGCAGAAAGATACCCATAAGAGCGGGATCTTTAAAGAGTCCTGCCCCGACACTCTCATAAGGAGAATTGGTGTGCTTGACATATAGAACATTGCCATTCATGGAGGAAGAGGCAAAGAAGGACAGTTGGTCAAATGTGACTATGAAGAGGCAATAAATCATGCAGAACAAGGAGGAGGCTACAACATGCATGGCATGGGTCCAACTTTGTCCCAGTAGAAGATTATAATTGAGATTAGCGTCAAGAATATCTACCTCAACATACACTGTCTTGTCCTCTAAAGTAATGGCAAGGTTGGGTAAGACACCGAATGGTCACGAATTGTACCCGTCAAGAGCTTCCAAGGTGTTAGGGGACTGGTTTAGAGTAGGAGAACCAATTTCCTTCCAATAAGCAACAAAAATGATGCAGGTGGAAGAACCTTCATCAATGATGGTTCTGTGAATGGTTTTCTCATTGATGATGACCTAAATGAGAAAGGCAATCTGATGAGGAAGACACGGAACGTGGTTTTCTAGATCAAAACATATAAGACTGGAATCAGTAGGATCAATACCCCCAATAGCTGACAGTAATGATTTCCGTTGAGACGAATAACTTTGAAGTACCTTGAGGGTAGACATAGCCGATGGTGCCTGAGCCAAATCCTCAACAATATTATAGTGCTGAGTGGCGCGAGCGTTGGGATTGTACAAGGACTTTTGCAACACACCTTAAGAAGGTGGTTGACTGATAGAATTAGGGTTAGATCGCTTGATATGAATAGGACCAGAACTTGATTGGTAGAAGAAGAAGGGGCAACTTCTTTTTCTTTCCCTATTGTCGAGGCAGTTTGACAATGTTTTGATCTAGTAGCCAGATTAATGGGCGTACTCATCATGAGCACTTGTGAACCTAAGGAAGCAGATGATTGAGGTTGGTCTACCATTTGGGTTTGCTAGGATGGAAATGGCTCTTTTAGAATAGTTGGGGTCCCTTTGAGCAAACGACTAAATTTGGATCGTTTGGGACAATCCTTAGTACAATGATCCTCCTCACAAATGAGGCACAGATACTTAGGCTTTTGTTGGGAAGCATCACTAGAAGACGACTTACGAGGACCCTGTTTTGGGGCTTTGGATTTAGCTTTGCCTCTGCCTTTCTTCTTACCTTTCAAGGACTTGTCCACTGTGGTAGACTGAGTAGTGTGGACCTCTAATGTTTTACCAGGGCCAGGTGGATTCTGAGAGGAACTATTGGAAGCAATGTTTGAGGCCGACTTCTGTTTGGAAGAAGATTTTGCAGGGGCCTGGGACATTGAACGAATTACTCCATCAACAGAAGGTGTAGCCTGGGACTTCGATGTCGTTGGATCATATGGTGGCCTTGGAGCATCGAGTAATAAATCATACAAAGTGCCAGACTGAGAGTAAATGAGATCTAAGTACTGGGCATGAGCAACGACTTACTCCTCTGTAGCGCACCCACCCATATCGATATCGTGAACAATTAGAGTGACGAATGATTTGGTGAACCATTCGGTCAGTAATTGATCAACAATATCGAATTTTATTAGGTGATGCATATGTCTCCATTCATGGATTTGATCGCAGATGTGGGTTGCAGTATTTTTCTTGAGTGATGTAAGCAGATAGGTGTCGGTTTCATAGTGAACAGAAATTGGAAATGCGTGAGGAAATCCATGGCTAAAGAGTTGAAGTCATCATAAGTACTTAGAGGAAGCTCGATGTACCACTTGGCTGCAGTGCCTATGAGAGTTTGTTGGAAAAGATGGAGACGAATAGAATCATCAACATAAGAATTCGAAGAGCACCAGAGGTGATATGTCATCACATGGGCTTGAGGATCTTCTTTTACTTTCCCATCAAACTTTGGACAATCAATCTAGATCTTGGAAGGGACTAGAGGCTAGTAGGGCAAATGAAGAATTGGATCATTCATGAGTAGAGACACATCTGACAACTCTAGCGTAGCTAAGAATAACAATTGAGTATTGAAAGGCATTGGAGGTTGATAAGCCCATCCCTACTGGTAAGGATTGTGTCCCCATCATGGAGAGTTTTGTCCCTAGGGCATTTGAGTTTTGCCCCACTATAGGTTACCTTGCCCGTAGGGTTGATTTTGACCTTGAAAGCCTTGAAATTGTCCAGCGATAGGTTTTTGATAAGCAACATATGGGTTAAAAGGATATTGAGCCTATTGACCTTGGATATAAGGATTTTGGACCTGTTGTCCTTGGACAAGAGGAATTTGAACTTGTTGCCCTTGGACATGAGGATTTGGGGCCTGCTGCTGCAGGACTTGACCCTGACCTTGTCCTTACAATGGTTGACCCTATTGATATGTATATAAGGGTTGTTGTTTCTCGGGTTGGCCTTGCTGCTACGAGGGTTGACCTTGTGGCTACAAAAGCTGTCCTTGCAGTTGCAGAGGTTGGCCTTGCAAAGACAACGGTTGGGAGGTTTGTTGAACATACTACATTTGCGGATACATGGTTTGCTATGAGGGATGCCCCTATGGCTGTTGCAGTGATCCATGTTGCTACATGGATGGCCCTTGCTATAATGAAGGGTGCCCTTGTTGCTGCAAAGGTTGTCCTTGCTGCTGCAAGGGTACTTGGACAGCTCCCGGATTGAAACCTTGAAAATTTCCGAACTGTATCTGGCCATAGCCACCGGGAACAGTGGTCAGACTAGAATAAATGTACTACTTAGGCTGAAGGATGTAAGGTGGATTTACCATTCCTTGGGAACCATATGGAACATAAGGAGTTTGGTACTAAACCTGAGCCTCATAAAGTTGCTGATACTAGAAATATCTTGACCCAAATGGACCAACAGGATTTTGGACCTATTGGTATTGGATGTTGCTTGATCTAGCAGGACCAACAGGGTTTCGAATAATGCCAGAAGAAGATTGGTTCACCCCAACCTTGTGATCATGCGAGCTACTCACATTAGTTGTGCCTGACACCATAGAGATGTTTGGATGCTGCTGTTAGGACTCTGAATTGTCTATTTTTGACCTCACTTTTTGCTATGATATTACTCTTTTTTTACCTATGAATTGAAACCCTTGATATCATTCTTGAACTCATTATCCCAAGGTATGAAGTAACTCTCCTCATTTGCTATATGATTAATTATTCAACACATATTCATGTTATCTTTACAATTAATTACCTAAGTCACTGACAGTTGATTGGAATTGTTCAAAGTCCACAGAATCAAGAGTCACAGTTGCTGCAACACCAGGAACAACAACTGTGCAGTTGCTGCAACACAAGAAGCAGCAACTGACTAAAGTAGGAAATGTCTTAATTCGCAACAGCAACTGTCTGAAGCTGGCAAGACTATACTCGGTCGATGATGATAAACCAGGATCAAGTCAATCCAGCCACAGACGCGGGAACATCAGGAACATCACAAAGTATTTTAAGGACAGTTAAGATGCACCGAATCAGCAACAATAGCAGAGTAACCGAAGATAGCATGAGGAATCCGAGGAGATAGACGAAGATCATCCGTTTTGCAATAACGGAAAGAATCTATTAACCAAGGATGACAAAGATAATATATGGTTGTAACAATATGATGTAACAGGAACTGATTTCCTATTTTTGTACAGGAAAATTAAACTGTGGGACAATCTATTTTAATAGATGTCTCCTCTATAAAGAGGAGACATCTACAGTTGGAAAACTAGCGTGTGATACTGAATCATTGTAATGCTGAAGGTCGGAACTTCTGTTGTAATTGAACTCTTAGCAGATGAATAAAGTTTGGTTCTGACCATTTTAATTTAGTAATTGTGTGCAGGGGAATCTTGTGAGAGGGACAGGGCTCACCTTCTTCCCAAGATTTACCCCATTCTTTTCTTGTTAAGTGTGTGTTAATTCTGTATGTGTTAGCTTTGCTTCTGGTATTTTTCTTTTGCTGATACGTTGTTCCTTTAATCGATTGGCGCTGTGAGAAGTGTGTCACCGGTGAATAGGATTTTGGTGTGTATTGGCGACTAATCACAGAGGCAGGTGCTGGGCGTCCTTATTCTGAGGACAGGGTCCTGGTCCTCTGTTACAAACAGCCATCATTTTTCCGCAGATTTGTTGTCTCTGCTTAATTTCATTTCATTTCTGCAAAAGTTTAAGACTGTTGTAACATAGAGTAAGCGTTTGATAGGAATTAGATTTGTTTTACTACAACTTTTAATGATTTTGAACTTAAAGTACATACAGTACGCGGTCACCTTTGAGATAAAAAGACTTTCCCAGGTTGACAAATTAATGTGGTGCTCAACTGTTAATCAATAACAATTCGAGCGACCAACATTTTGGCGCCGTTGCCGGGGAAGGAGACTAAAAATTCTTAAAGGCATTAATGATTTTTCTTTAGAATAATAGGTGCATGAGAGGACGCAAGAAAGCTAACTTCGCAGGCGGTAAGGGCATAGGAGGCGGAAGAAAGACTTTCATTGATGAGATCATTTCAAAAGCTGAGACATCTCAGAGAACGAGTTCCCGAAGACCTCAAATTCAATATTCTTCTCAAACAAATCATCAGACAGAAGAAGTACTAGGGCCTGAAAGGAAGCTGGAAACACCAGAGCACATTGAGGAACTAGTAGAGGAACCTGAAGAATTAGAAGATACTGAAGACAGAGCCAGTGACTCAGGGGGAAGAATAATGGAGGATAACAGAGCAGAAGGAAGGGGGGAAAACTCACTTTCCACCCTGGAATTTCCTATTGGGGACCTCCCAAGAGGAGCAGTCCCTATGAAAAATATTCCACCTACGGCATTGCCTAATTTTCATGGGTTATCCTCTGAAGATCCCGATGAATTCCTCTTTGAATTTGATATACTGTGTAGAAGTTATGGTTATGTAACTCCTGCTCAGAAGTTAAAATTGTTTCCAGCAACACTAAAAGGGAACGCATTAAGATGGTTTATGAGCCTAGGGGCTCATGTAATCACCACATGGGATCAAATGAAAGAAAACTTTCTGAGCAAGTATCAGGACTACTATCAAACAAGAGAAAGGAAGGAAGAATTGTTTAAAATGGTTCAGAAAGAGGATGAGAATCTGGAGGACTTTGTAGAGAGACTGCAATATAATTTGTAGCGATCAGATCACTAAACCATGAGTAAGGATATTCTGAAGACAATAATGCTAAAAGGAGTACGAGATGACTGCCTAGATATGTTAAATATGCTCGGAAAAGGGGATATTTCCAAAGAACCATTTGATGAGATTATCAACCTCTGCATGCGGTGTTCCAGAGGAGCAGCAAGTAGACCAAAAACCAGGGATAGTACATATTCAAGAGTTCAGAAGTCAACAAGCGAAGGAGCAACATGAGCTGAAATAAGTAATCTGCTTGAAGAATTCAAAACTGAAATGCTAAGCTCTTTTGCTTCACAAATTGATGCTCTGCAGGTTAAAAAGAAATAGGCAGAAGCAGAAGCTGCCTTGGCTATCTTTTGCTCCAAATGCAGAGGAAAACATCCACTGCGGGAATGTCCATTGGATAAGGTACCTATTTGTACCATTTTTGAAAAGGATCATGAAACTCAGCAATGCCCCTCTTTTCCAGGAATAAAAGAAGCACTGCAATCAACTGAAGAAGAAGCTGAAGCAGTGTACCTGATGACACAGAGGAGGCAATGGCCACAAAGACAAGGTATGTTCTAACACATCATTTAGTCGTTGGAATAATCAGTCTCCTTTTCAAACAAATTTCCCACCCATGAATCAAATGCAATACCCACCCTTTAATCCGATGCAATTTCCTATGCAGCAACCAAATCCTCCTTTTACTAACCCTACTATGTGGAATCCTTGGTCTCTTCAACAACCTTATTTCAATCAATGGAATCCAAATTGGGCAGCCCACCAGATTCCATTTCCTCAACACCAGCAATCTCTTTCCTTACCATCTAATGCCCTGCAGAATAACCAATCAATGAGACCCCAACTGCCTGTGCAACTTAATCCCAATCCAAACAATAATAAAGCCTTGCAGGTAATCGATATTCAAAGTCAACCTGTCCCCCCTATGCAATGTAATGATATCCATTTACGCTCCAGGAGGATAGTTGAACCCATCATAGATGACATTACTGACTCTGAAAAAGAAGGAAGTAGAAAAGAAAAGTCATCTAACAAAGATACTGAAATTCTTGAATCATCTTCTAACAAGACTGTCCAAACAACAGAGCCACCCTTTCCTGAAAGATTGACTCTTAATAAAACGTTTGAGCCACCATCTTTTAACCTTTTAGGAGAACTGCAGATTTTATATGTCAAAATCCCATTATTGCAAGCACTAAGAGATGTCCCTATCTACGCCAGAACTGTTAGGGATATTTGTGTTAGAAAGACTGGAAGAAAATCCAAGGAACCCCTCAGAGTTCATGTGATGGGAGAACTGACTGCTTTGATGACAGAAAAAGACCCCCCTGTGAAATATGGTGACCCTGGTCACCCTACAGTAACAGTTCAGGTCAGCAAAACCTTTATCTCTAAATTTCTAGTAGATCTAGGTGCAGCAATAAATATCATGACACTTGAAACAACACAATTACTGCAGTTGAAACACTTAATTAGGGAAACTCCAACCATTTTAGAGCTGGTTGACCGCTCTACAATTAAACCTGAAGGAGTCATCGAAGACCTGGTAATTTCTGTAGAATCTTGGAATTACCCAGCTGACTTTGTGGTGTTACAAACTAAAAAAAAGTTGGGGGGTCATCCATTAATTCTAGGAAGACCTTGGCTGGCTACAACAGATGCTTTCATCAGCTGTAGGTCTAGATCAATGACAATATCCAATGGGCAGGAAACCAAACAGCTGACTCTTTATCGTCATGTCACACCCATGATTAATAACGATAATTCAATATGGGTAGATTATGAAGATGAGGAAACCAACCTATTTTAACTATCGGACAAGCTTCAACTCTCAAAGAATCAACCAAAGATGAATTAATCAACAACTTTATTTCTGAACCTTCTTCAGTTAGCTCAGAAATACATAATCACCTCACTGCAATCCTAGAATCAGAATCCCATAACAACCTTGAAACTGAAAATTTATCTTAGATATTAGCTGGCAGTCCTTCCAAAAGTATAACAGTAGAAATCGAACCAGGTAAAACATTAAATATAAATCCTAACCTAACAAATGATCAAAAACAACAGTTAATGAAGCTACTTAAAGAAAATAAAGAGGCATTCGCTTGGGATTATACAGACATGAAAGGGATTTCTCCTGAACTGTGCACTCACCATATTTATATTAAAGAAGGATCCCGGCTAGTTTGTCAACCCCAAAGAAGAATGAACCCTAATCTAAGGGAAATAGTAAAAGAAGAGCTTCAAAAATTGTTAAATGCAGGATTTATATATCCCATATCCGATAGTGAATGGGTTTCTCCGCTAGTAATAGTACCCAAGAAAAATGGGAAATGGCGAGTATGTGTAGACTATAGAGCCCTAAATAAGGCCACCCAGAAGGACCATTTCCCTTTACCATTCATTGATTAGGTATTAGATAACTTAGCTGGTAAGAAGTTCTTTTCCTTTTTGGATGGATTTAACGGATATAATCAGATAAGGATTGCACCCCAGGACCAGGATAAAACCACTTTTACTAGCCCTTGGGGGACCTTTGCCTATAGGGTTCTCCCATTTGGGCTATGTAACGCCCCAGCAACATTTCAGAGAGCGGTCATAGGGATCTTTTCTGACATGATAAATGATTCCTTAGAATTTTTTATGGACGACTTTACTCCTTATGGAACAACCTTTGAAGATGCTTTGCAGAATCTTGAAAAAGTACTTAAGCGGTGTATAGAAGCACATCTTGCCTTAAGTACTGAGAAATGCCATATGATGATGAATGAAGGCATTGTATTAGGCCACTTTGTTTCATTTAGGAATTCAAGTCGATCCTGCAAAAATATAGGTAATTTTGACCCTCCCTATTCCCAAAACCCAGACATAAGTAAGAAGCTTCTTAGGACATGCAGGGTACTACAGAAGATTTATCAAAGATTTTTCTAAGATAGCTTCCCCTCTGTTTGTGTTATTAACGAAAAACGTTGAATTTAAGTGGACTGATGACTGTGAAAAAGCATTTGATCAGCTTAAACATCAGTTGTCCATAGCTCCCATTTTGAGAGGACCAGATTGGGCACTCCCCTTTCACATATCCTTTGATGCCTCAGACACTGCCATTGGAGTTGTCCTGGGACAGGAAGAAAATGGTCTTCCCTATGCCATTTATTTCATTAGTAAAAACACGACTCCCGCAGAACTTAATTACACGGTCACTGAGAAAGAATTTCTAGCAGTTATTTATGCTATCAACAAATTTAGGCATTACATCACTGGTTATACTACTTTTGTGCATACCGATCACTTGGCCATTAAATACTTAATGAATAAATTAGTTACAAATGCTCGAGTCACTAGATGGTTACTGTTATTACAGGAATTTGATATCACAATTGTAGATAGACCAGGAAAAGAAAATGTAGTTGTTGACTTTCTTTCTCGATTGAAAACTAATGAAAATATTCCAGTAGATGATTCTTTTCCCGATGAGTATTTATTTGCAATCTCTGCCCACTCACCTTGGTACACAGATATTGCTAACTACTTAGTTGCAGGAAAATTACCATCACACCCATCGCATAGAGAAAAAAGGAAAATCATTCAGCAGAGCGCTAGGTACAGCTGGATAAGCGGATGTCTGTTTCACACAGGACTCGATCAGGAGATCCGGAGATGCATTGGTGAAGATTAGATTTATGATGTACTGAAAGCTTGCCATGATGGACCTTGTGGAGGACATTTCGCAGATAAAAGACCAGCACACAAAGTCCTCAGGATGGGATATTACTGGCCCTCAATTTTTAGAGATGCAAAAAAATATGTCAGGGCCTGTGATAGCTGCCAAAGAATGGGCCAGCCTAACCACAGGGATGAAATGCCACTCAATCCCCAGGTAATTCTTGAACCATTTGAAAGATGGGCAATAGATTTTATAGGTCCCATTAATCCTCCATCTAATCAAAGAATTTACATACTAGTATGTACAGATTACAGGACTAAGTGGGTAGAGGCCAAGGCACTTATCAAAGCTAATGAGGAATCAGTATTAACATTTTTATTTGAAGAAATCTTCGTTAGGTATGGGTTTCCTAGAGAGCTAGTCACTGACGGAGGACCTCCTTTTAATTCCCATGGCTTCAAAGACACATTGCAGAAATACCATATTAAGCATAGAATCACCACACCTTATCACCCCTAGTCAAATGGGCAGGTGGAAAGCACCAACAAGGTCATAGAAGCTATTCTGACAAAAACAATAAAGGAAAATAGGAGGGACTGGTTTCAAAAGCTGCCTGAAGCACTTTGGGCTTATAGAACCACTTGGAAGAACACCACAGGCTTTTCACCCTATGAGTTGGTTTTTGGTAAAAATGTTGTTTTCCCTTTGGAGTTTGAAATCAAAACTTTGAGAACTGCTTTAGCTGTTAACCTTGATTTGACTGATGCACAGACAGCCAGGTTGCAGCAGCTGCAGGAGCTAGATGAGAAAAGATTGGATGCCATCCACCAAACAACCATGATTCAGCAACAAAGAACCAAATGGCATGACAGAACTATTAAGCAGAAGCAGTTCCAGAAAGGTAACTGGGCTTTACTGTATGACTCCCGTTTCGAGAATTTCCAGGGTAAACTGAGAACAAGGTGGCTAGGACCTTATGAAATAGATGTTGTATTTCCAAATGGAACAGTCATACTTTTAACGATTGATGATAATAGGACACCGTTATTAGTAAATGGATACCGACTCCGTCCGTATCAATTTCAAAGCCACCTGCATGGCAAAACTACACTTTGTTTTTCTGGGGGAATTTGCCTCCCCTCAAGGCACTTAAATTTATGTTCATTTATTTATTCTTAGATTATATTTCTGAACTAATAATCCCTGCCAAGGGTCTTCTATGTTACAATTAGTTTTTTTGCAGATCTTACTTTTGGAGGATGGCTGAGAATGAAAATCCTAAAAGGATCATTTTGCAGCTTGGGAACACTTCTTGGATCATAAGTCAAGTTTATATCATTCCCTGTTGCTGCAACACCACTTTCCGTCATTCCCCGTTGCTGCAAAACCACTTTCCGTCATTCCCCGTTGCTGCAACACCATTTTCTGTCATTCCCCGTTGCCGTAACACCATTTACCTCACGGGCTCATGTTCCGGTAAAATGTCACTTTTCACCAATCCTAGCACTTAACGAATCATCATTCTGATGGGACATATTTCGCTGCATTCAAAGGACCAGCCAAGCACTCTAACAAATACACGTCATCACCACTATTCCCCGTCAGATCGCTTGTGTGGCTATGATTAAAAGCCATTCAAATTATGATTAGGCCAGAAAAGACAAGTTAAGACTTTTTCGCGTGCGATTAAAGGTAAAAAGTAAAGGTACGCATGTGTAAGTGTGAATGTTAATTTATAGTTAATGCGGAGATGTGATACGACTGCCGAAATCATTATACTGCCAATCAAATCATTCAGCCGTAGATTTGGGGGGGATTACCGAAATATCACAATTATTCCACATCATGTAATCGCCGCCACCCTTATCCCTCGCGGTAATATCTAAAATTCACTCTGCCGTGGCATATCCTCATTTGTAACGGTTTGCTCTGTTTCAAACTCGGAAACCAGGCTCTGTATTGTGTAGTGTTTGCTGAAGTAGCAGCTATGGGAGGAAGTATGATTACCCATGAACCTGGCACGACAGCGTTACTAGAACTCTACCCCGAGGTTTATCAAATTTTTCTGTAGGCAGGATGGGTAGATTACTTCAGAAGACTTCCAGACTTCAACACATAGCAAGTGTTGGAGTTTGCATGCAATTTGAGAGAGGGATTTTTGACAGTCCAGGGAGTACGCATACCGGTAACAGAGGAAGATGTAGCCCAAGTCTCTGGGCTACCAACCAACGGTATACGATGGTTCAGCAGGAAACATCTCATTTTGAATGCGCAGCAAGGTTTCTTTCTACTAGGCGAGCACGTAGAAGCTAAAGGCAGAGGGGTCGCTCTTCAGTCACTGCCTCCACCATGGTCAAAGGTCGCGGAGTTTGTCAAGCAATACTTAACTTGCGAAGGTCGTTACCAGGTAATTTACCAACACGAATTCGTTTTGTTAAATCATTTGAGGCATCGACAGTTCATAAATATGCCTTATTATCTATTGGGTTGTCTGAAAAACATGTCACATTATGCTGAAAAAGCAAAGCATCCAGCCCTTTCCATTAAACACCATAGGTTAGTCCAACTCCTGATAAATAGAGGCTTTGCTCTAAATCAACCACCCCCTGTCATTAACCCTCCCCAGCAAGTAGAAGAAGATCCTCAGCAGGAGGAGGAAGTGCCCCACCAACTGGAACAAATACCTCAAGAAGTGCCCCACCAGCCGGAACAAATACCTCAGGAAGTTCCCCAATAGCCAGAGCAAATCCCTCAAGAAATTCCTCAGCAATTAACAGTAGAAACACCCCTGCAGAACACCCCATCCTCCAATGAAGCGCAACCATCTACTCCTGTGCTTCACATCTCTACTGATTCTGAGGATGAGTCTCTCGTTGTTTCTCTTAAAAGAAAAAAATAGCAGCAAACTGAAATGTCACCAAAAAGAAGAAGAACCAGGGCTTCAATCAAAGTAGCTGCTAGTCCTGATAGTCTCCCCAGTCCCAAGGAAAGTGACTGAAAAAGAAAAATTGCTGATTTCCCTGCCTCCTTAAAGAAGTGGCGAAAACGGTCAACTCCAGTAGTTAAATTCACTAGCCCTTTGATTTCCACTTCTTCACCTATTGTTCTAACACCCCGCAGTCCAATTATTCCAGAACAGTCCCCTTCCTCACCCTCTGCGGCTGAGATGCAGAGCGTGGACAGCTTTGTGATAGCATTTTCTGAGGCAGTTGATACACAAGAACCAACTGCCGAAAAATCTAAAATAGACCCCAAGATGGTATGGGGCAAATGGTTGCTACACAAGAACCAACCACTGACCCAACAGGTGATACACAAGAACCACCTGTTGGGGATGCAAATGCCCAAATGAACGCGGAACAACAATACTCTCATCCATCAGAGCCTGTAGACACGCAAGCCCCGTTTACCATAGCCTCCCTGTAGGAAGAAATTGAGCATTTAAAATCTCAGATTAAAGATTATCAATAGGAGATAATAATGGTCAAGGAATCCTACCAGAATGAATATAATCTCCACTTCCTAGCACGGGTAGCAACGGTAACAGAAAAGAGTCAGTATAATGAGTACATGTGCATTGAATGTGGAGAATTATACACTCAAGCAGTGTTCTAAGCCTGTGGACCTGCTGCATGAGGGGAATGGACCCCTTATAATATTTTCCTTTGGTTCATTCAGACATGTACCTTCACGCTCCTTTTTGAATTCAAGCATCCAAGTCACCATCTGACTCACAGACCTCTAGTGTTGAGTCAATGGACATGGTCCCTAGTAGACTTCCTGTAACTTGATACAACCCTGAACTCAAAACATATTTGTAAGATCTATTTTCAAACACGTACCTTCCATTGATAAGTGCCATCCTGTAACCTTTGACTTCCATTTCCGAGATGGACATCGAGTTCTTCTTGCGATCAGGTACATAAAAGAGATTCTAGGGTTCATTGCTTTTGTGGAAGAGTCGAACATTTCCTTGATGACCTGCATTACCAGTCATTCCTTTGTTCATTGAAGATGTCCCAGGAATGATTGTTATCTTCATCAAGAGATGTGTCTCTACCATGTACAACGGCTGAACTTATTTCAACAAGGCATTCGCCTTTCCTTCCACCCTTAGATCTGAACTTCCCAATGAAGGGATCATTAGATGGGCCATCAGAAACTTCCATTGCGCCATTCTGATAACATTCTCTGGTTCTACGTCACCCTAGGTGAATTATGAGAAACCCATTGATCCTTTTGTCTTGTCCCAACTGTCCTCGGTGATTGCTCTTTCACTCTTGCTTGGGCATTGTCTTCACCTCAGCTCTGATACCATGTTAAGTTTCGGTATGTTCTATGCTAGAGCAATTTATTTAAATTTTCACAGTTAGCAATCACATTACGATAAATTGCAGATAGAACATAAATATAAAACGCAGAAGACAAGCCAAGACAAGAGTACACAAGATGTGGCGCAAGCCAGGGACAAACCCCACAATGTGTGGGGAAACCCTTTGATCAAATCTTCTTTTATCTTCAAAGTTTAGCAGAGAAAGAGAGTACATTTACAACAGAAGTCAACACTTTGACTTATCTAGATCTAGCATAGATCATTTCGAGATCAGTTGAAGACATTCTGCTTCAACTGCATCTCGTCCATTTGTTGCAACTTACTGTGTAGCACCATCATGCTGCTCATGCTCCCATCATTATGCTGCCCATACATCATGCTGCTCATGCTCCCATCATTATGCTGCCCATACATCCCATCATTATGCTGTCCATACATCATGCTGCTCATGCTCCCATCATTATGCTGCCCATAAATCATGCTGTCCTTTGCCCATCATGCTGCACCTTAAGATCCTTCAGCTTCATCCGGTTGATGACATCACCTACAAGTATGTCGAGATGCTACTCATAAACATACTGAGATCATCATTAGCCTTCTCTAATTAGAGATAGCATGCAGTTGAGAGGGTACCCATATTCATTTATATACATGTGCAGGTAGGTCCGAAGTGAAGGTTGCAAGGGTTTCCTCCAGAACCCTTTATCATAAATGCTTCAGCACCTTGACACCAAGAACCTATACTCACCTGAGATTGGCGTCATTTTTCTTGTAGTGCATATCTGCTCTTAACTGCGGCTACCTCGGCTTCATATACCAGGGCTCTCTATGGTTAGATGTCTTCCTTACTGTGGCTCTTCTTCATGCTTGACATCACAGCAGCTACCTTTTATGATACCTTTTATGACAGCTGTGGCTACCATGTGAACAACGGCTTCTAATAACGTTGCAGCGACTATGTGGACAACTGTGACCCAATGCATAGATTAGGGCATCGTATAATAACCATGAACAGCGTATAAATGAACATCATCATGAATAGCATAATGTTTCCATGATCTGTGTATTAGTGTCATCATTGACTGCGTATGAGTCTTCATGACCTGCGTAGAATCTTCATGATCTGCGTATGAGTATTATTAATGACCAGCATATTATATGAACAAATGTTTTCATAAACAGCGTATGGACCAGCATATATGTGAACAGCATCAACGTATATGTGAACAGCGTTTTCATAAACAACGTATGGACCAGCGTATATGTGAACAACATCAGCGTATATGTGAACATCGTTTTCATAGACAGCGTATACAATGACCCATAATATCAGCGTATACAGTGATCTGTGAACAGCGTATAATATCCATCCTATACAATGATCTATAATATTAGCGTATACAGTGATCTGTGAACAACGTATAATATCCTTTATGAACAGCGTATACAATGACCAGTGTATAAAGACAGCGTATAATGTCTCCATGATTTGCGTATAAGAAGTCTCCATGATCTGCGTATTAGTATCTTCATGACCTGTACATAAGTGTCTGAATGACCTGCGACTAGGGCATGTTTGTAATGCGACTAGGGCATCATATACTAGCATATACTCTCAACGACTCTCCTTCTCCAAAAGCCCAAAAACGTGGAGAAGAGATCACCTGAGAAGTGTGTACCTAATGACTCCAAAACCTCTCTTATTTATACTAAAAACGGATGATTCAATAGACATGACGTTTGGGCTTCTAGAGCCTACATAAGAGCTGGTCGGCTTGATAATAATTACATAAACAAAATAAATTCATATCTCCATAAATACTTATCG
>APFE030510921.1:141829-184009 GCA_000404065.3 Pinus taeda
TGTGTGGGGAAACCCTTCGATCAAATCTTCTTTTATCTTCAAAGTTCAGCAGAGAAAGAGAGAGAGAGTACATTTACAACAGAATTCAACACTTTGACTTATCTAGATCTAGCATAGATCATTTCGAGATCAGTTGAAGACATTCTGCTTCAACTGCATCTCGTCCATTTGCTGCACCTTACTGTGTAGCACCATCAGGCTGCTCATGCTCCCATCATTATGCTGCCCATACATCATGCTTCTCATGCTCCCATCATTATGCTGCCCATAAATCATGCTGTCCTTTGCCCATCATGCTGCACCTTAAGATCCTTCAGCTTCATCCGGTTGATGACATCACCTACAAGTATGTCGAGATGCTACTCATAGACATACTGAGATCATCATTAGCCTTCTCTAATTAGAGATAGCATGCAGTTGAGAGGGTACCCATATTCATTGATATACATGTGCAGGTAGGTCCGAAGTGAAGGTTGCAAGGGTTTCCTCCAGAACCTTTTATCATATATGCTTCAGCACCTTGACGCCAAGAACCTGTACTCACTTGAGATTGGCGTCATTTTTCTTGTAGTGCATATCTGCTCTTAACTACGGCTACCTCAGCTTCATATACCTGGGCTCTCTATGGTTAGATGTCTTCCTTACTGTGGCTCTTCTTCATGCTTGACATCACAGCAACTACCTTTTATGATACCTTTTATGACAGCTGCGGCTACCATGTGAACAATGGCTTCTAATAACGTTGCAGCTACTATGTGGACAGCTGTGACCCAATGCATAGATTAGGGCATCGTATAATAACCATGAACAGCGTATAAATGAACATCATCATGAATAGCATAGTGTTTCCATGATCTGTGTATTAGTGTCATCATTGACTGCGTATGAGTCTTCATGACCTGCGTAGAATCTCCATGATTTGCGTATGAGTATTATTAATGACCAGCATATTATATGAACAAATGTTTTCATAAACAACGTATGGACCAGCATATATGTGAATAGCATCAGCGTATATGTGAATAGCGTTTTCATAAACAACATATGGACCAGCGTATATGTGAACAACATCAGCGTATATGTGAACAGCGTTTTCATAGACAGCATATACAATGACGCATAATATCAGCATATACAGTGATCTGTGAACAGCATATAATATCCAGCGTATACAATGATCTATAATATTAGCATATACAGTGATCTGTGAACAGCGTATAATATCCTTCATGAACAACCTATACAATGACCAGCGTATAATGTCTGTCTCCATGATCTGCGTATTAGTATCTTCATGACCTGTACATAAGTGTTTGAATGACCTGCGACTAGGGCATGTCTGTAATGCGACTAGGGCATCATATATTAGCATATACTCTCAGCGATTCTCCTTCTCCAAAAACCCAAAAACGTGGAGAAGAGATCACCTGAGAAGTGTGTACCTAATGACTCCAAAACCTCTCTTATTTATACTAAAAACGGATGATTCAATAGACATGACGTTTGGGCTTCTAGAGCCTACATAAGAGCTGGTCGGCTTGATAATAATTACATAAGCAAAATAAATCCATATCTCCATAAATACTTATCGGAATTGAATGATCTTTGGATCAATCCTACACCTCTCAGTGAGAGGGATCCAATAAAAATATCAGCTGCCATAAATAAGCTGACCCACATGGAGTTTGGCCCTAGTTGCCAATTTAACATGAACCATCCAGCAGGACTATTGCAGCCTCTTCCCATTCTGGAGGGAAAATGGGAGTGTATTTCGATGGACTTCATCACAGGGTTGCCCATGGTACAGGGCAAGGACTGCATCTTTGTCGTCGTTGATTGGTTGACAAAGTACTCACACTTTTTCACCATATCTGCACACTACACAGCAGCGCAAGTGGATAGACAGTTTGAGGTAGGGGACTTGGTCTACCTACAATTACAGCCATACCGACAGTCGTCACTGAAGCAGAAGGGGGCTGAGAAGCTCAAGCCCCGCTTTTATGGGCCGTACAGGGTGATACGCAGGATTGGACAGGTTGCGTATGAGTTGTAGCTGCCCCAAGGCAGCAAGATTCATAACATTTTTCATGTATCATGCCTGAAGAAGGCATTGGGGCAGCATGTGATAGTGACAGATGAGCTACCACCCATGGAAGATGAGGGGCATTGCCAGAGGCTATTATTGATACCAGGGAGAGGCAGCCGCGGAGCAGGATGGTCGAGGAATTCTTGGTGAGGTGGAAGAATTTACCGGATGAGGATGCCACTTGGGAAAGTGAGAAAAACTTGCAGCATCCATCACTTCAATTGCTTGAGGAAAAGCAACATTTTGCCGGGGGAGATTGTAATATTCCTAATTAGCCATGGCTAATTAGAATATTCGATTTTGCTCAATTTTGCCTTCTACAGTTATTTATAAATAAAAAGGTGAGGAAAGGGGGACATAACTCACTTTTAGAATAAAGTCACTCCCTAGTAGCACAATGTTGTAACTTAAAGGTAAGCCAAGGGGGCCAAAGGACCACGTAGAGAAGGGAGCCCATGTAGACACTTGGAGGGACTGCGTAGATGGAGAGGAACAGGTGGCAAGAGAGAGAGGCTACATTGGAGGAGGTGGGCCTTAGGGTTTGAGAGAGGCCAACGCTATAAAGGAGAGAGGAGCCTCCTCATTTTGGCATTCGATTATGAACATTTTGAGCTAGTCACTTCGACTTAGAGCACGCTGGCTGTTTAGCCTATCTGCAGCATTGTTTAGTGCATCGAGTGTCTGCATTCGGAGATCTCACCCTTAGCCATGGGGGACTTCAAGTGCCTGCTCGGGCAACGTAGTTTTCAGCAGTCTTTTACAGGAGGATCGATCTTTGGAGTTGAGGAGGAGCTGAGCCTTTTGATGATTGTGCAGTCTTGAGAGAGGAGGATGCAGTCTCTTCTGGTAGGAATTCCGAATTGGGATTATGTGTAGGATTTGGGCTGGGAGATTGAGCAAGTGATCAGCCCTTTCATATTGGAGGATTTTGGCAGAGTTTCAGGCAGAGTTTTGGAGGGTTCTATTCAGTGGCAGCACAGTTCCTTGAGGGATTGCGTAGATCCTCAAGGAGGTGATTTTCGAGGGTCAACTATTTTAGAAAAGATTTCTAGGCTTTTCTGGGTTTATTGAGCAGAGGCTGATTCCAGAGCTTTAGCATTTTCTGAGGAGGGGAACAGCCCCAAATCCTCACTTGATTCCAGCAGTAGCAGCAGCACAACAGTTCTCCGGCAGCTTGGACGCAATTCACAGAGGGGCTATTTCCTTACTATTCTGAGTGTATTTCTTCACTTGGCTTGTGCATGTCGAAGTGCTATCTTTCTGATCACCTCCTATACTCTTTCCATTACTCAGTATAATAAAATGGCTTTGCATTTCTCTCTGCATTTCTTGAGTATTTACTTATATTCCGTGTATACATTATTGTATGTTGCATCACTGTTATTTTTATCTCTTGAGCTCTCCGGCTACTATATCACATGTGTGTTATCTGGTTAGAGTTTGATTATCCGGTTAGAGATTGATTGGGTTTGAGGGATATCCCTGAAATGGGATATTACAGTTTTTTAGATTTAAAATAAAAATCAAACAAAATGAAGCTAAATAAATCCTAACCTAAGTAATATAAACAAAGAATAAAATTCTAAACTAAAATATGAATACGTAAACTAAAAAAATAAATAGATAAATAAGACCAACAGATGTCTAAACCTAAATCATAAAAAATGTTATGAATATGCTAACCAGACAAAAAAATTCGTAATGCTTTATTATAGATGCGAATGCAGGTTTGCGGAGGGATGCTCGACGACAGGCAGAAAGAGAGCTCAGCGCCGGAAGAAGGACCAAGGTATGGAGTCGTGTGAGGGTTGAAGGGAAATGATGGCAGCGAAGAGCAGGATGGCGACAACAAGGAGACGTCGAATGGGCAGCTGCGTGAGAAGAACGCAGGGGAGAGGAGGACTGTAGGGAAGAGAGGAGCTCAAGCGAGGGGAGCTCGGGATCAGGTGGAGGTAGGAGCAACTACGATGAGGGGAGCTCGATGGAAGCTTCAAATAGACGGAGGTCCAAGGATTTGAAATGGGCAGCAGATGGGCTGTGTGAAGAGGCCCTTAACAGAGGCTGACGTTGGTGGGTTTTGCTTGCAAGTATACGTAGAGTTGGAAATGCGATGGATGGAGCAAGGAATGCACAGTAACAGGAGGTCACGAAGATGGTAGAAGGAAGGGGATTTCCGTAGAGGGAGAGATGACGCTAGTAGGATGAGCGATAGGAGTTGCGTAGGGAACTGTGGCTGGATTTGAGGAGATGGAGCTGCGTGATGGAGTAGCAGATGGAGGTGGCCAAAAACGCAGGGAAAGTAAGCAGTTGGGCAGCGTATAAGGTTTTGGAGCCAGGCAACAAATGGATCGATGGAGAGGTAGAAGGAAGAACGCAGATGGCAACAGAACTGGAATTGGCAAAGCAGCGATGGTTTTACACAATTCACCAAAAAAAAATTGAAATTTACCTGTAATAAAAAAATGAAAACCCTAGGTAGCAGCAGACAGGTGGCCCAGAAAACCCTCAAAATTTTCCAGAAATCTTAAAAAAATTTTAAATCGTCTTGCTTCAGATTTTCCTGATGAAAACCCCACAAAAAGTTTCCAGATATGAAATAAATACCCCTGCAAGAGCTGATTTTGAGGCTAGATCTAGCTTCAAACAAGAATTTCCTCTTCAGATCTGCAACTTGCGATGAGAAAAAAAAAACACCCAGAAAGAATATATACAATGATGAAATTAAAAACCCTAAAAACCCAGTTAATTAATTACAGTAATTGCAAGTTAAAGGCTCTAAGTAGCCAGATCTATCATTATGCCACACATATTTTTAAAATTTAAAATTTAAAGTGAGGTGCTTCAGAGAAAACCCTTCATGCATCAACAATGGAATATCTAATGATAAGCCCGGGATTCAATCAAGCTGGGCCCTTCAGAAAATGTTGATCGGGAGTTGTCTGGTCCAATTGAAATCTTCCCCGAATGCCCGATGATCTCGAAATCAAGAATTTCCTGCACAACTCAATTCAACCATTAACATAGAGAGAGAAAACGATAATAAAATTCAGATTTAATGGAGATACCTGCCATTATATTCAGAATTTAAACTACCATTCAAACCCCAGTGATCAAACAAGATACCTGTGCTTAAATGATTCATCATAAAGCTATCATCAATGGATGAAAGGAAATCTATGCATGAAAATAAAACATCTTACAACAATTCCATGAAGAGTAACACCATCAGAAATTAACCCCAAAGTCTTTCTTTATTGCACATGAAAAAACGATTAGAAGAGAGCTTTCACTTAGCACACGATTCCAAGATCCAATGATCTCAACTGACAACTGACCTCCTATTTAAAGACAAATCTTCCAACGGCTAGTTTGAGTGATCCTTGTCAAAACGATCTCGACCGTTGATGAAGATCAAAATTTCTTTTAATCTCATCCGTCGAAATTTTAAATATTGAGGAAATTTCGAAATTATCAATTAAATGCATTTTAATTAATTCAAAAATTAAAATTTTGAATTAATCAAAATTTTGACTTTGACTTAACCCTAGGGACCATGGGCATAAAATTTAGCAAAATAATCAATTAACCTTAGTCCCTGGACCTTTTAGAATTTTATTTTTTTAAAGGACCCACGAATTTTGTCTTTGGAAAATTTAAATTTACCTAGGACCTATGACTTATGAGGAGATAAATTATTTTTCTAACCCTCAAGACACTTTACATCATGATTTTTTACATTTTTACATCTCAAGGGAGAAAACCCATTTGATATAGACCCTCACAGACTACCCAGTTCTGTGACACAAATATAATCTAGCAGATCAAGCAATTTGTAATAAAATAACCTAACCAAATAGTTAGGATTATCTCCAAATAACTTTTACTTAGACTCGATCTAGCACACTAGGACTTCCCTAACATTCTAATGACAAAATCCATTCCGGCTTTGGGGTAAGGCTGAAGGAAAACTCTGCCGGTCATGGATCGTTGAGACAAAAAACCCTCTGGAATGTAGATCATCACCAGAAAATTAGATTTACCTAGGCAATTACATACATGACATGGATCTGCTGAGATTATTTACAATTTACACATGCAGACTGGGTTTACAATATAACATGATTAAGCTGATGATGATAGTCAAACGGCACGGACAGATTGATCAAGCACTATCCCTTTTGCGAAAAAAGGGGGTGTATTGCTATAGGTCGTTGACACGTAGTGGTCAACACCTCTCATCGAGAGGTGTAGGATTGATCTAAAGATTATCCGATTCTGATAAGTATTCATGGAGTTATGAATTTATTTGTGTTATAAGACAATTCGTCAAGGTCAACGAGCAACCAAATAACCTACACATGTGCTCAACGTTTTAGTATAAAAGGAGATGATTTGAGAGTCATTTCACACGCACTTCTCTCTTGATTTCTCTCTTGTCTTGGGTTTTAGTGTGAGAGAAATATAGGAAGAAGTAGCCCTAATATGTAGGAGGAAAAGAGGCTTAGCAATCAACTCTAGCCGCAGTCCTAGCCCTAGCTTCTACGCATAACCTAGCTGCAATCAAGAAGAAGAAATATGCTGCCTAATGTAGAGGACACAGTCATGAAGAGAAGCCCTAACGTTATCAAGAAGGAGCCCTAACCTATACGCTGGTCTCTACGCAATCAAGAAGGAGGCCTATAGCCCTATACGCTGGTCCCTACAAAGACACAGTCAAGGAGGATAATGGCATGCTCTAGCCAAAACATTAGGAGGCCACCCTAGACAACGTGGAATGGTTGTATGGATAGTGTATCTCTGAGGTAAGTTTAAGGGCTAAACACAGTTAGTTTAAGGCCTGTTTCAAGGTGAAGGAAGGTAAAGTTCCCTTGTTGAAGAGCTGCAGTCATAGGATTGATTTGAGGGAACTTTGGAGGAGTGCAGATCCATGGAATGGCAACCGCAATCCTACACAGTGTTGCTGTAGGGTGCCGTAGTAATTTTAGGCAGGCCGAGGTTGTTAAAGAGGGATAGACTGCCCAGAACCACAACAAGAAGGGTCAGCTTCCTAACAAAGAGCAACCACACTCCTTAACAACAGATCTGGGCAGAATTGAAGGCTGGATATGGAACTGTAATGATGCCCTAACCAGGCCTACGTGGCAACATAAGAGTGGACCTTGAACAGTGAGCTATAGCATGCAACAGACTGTATTTTGGTGATTAGGATGCTAATGGATGAGGGTCATAGGACATGGTACAACAATGTTCAATGGGACAGCAACATGTTCGGATAGCACAATGATGGGACAGCAATGACAGTGTACAACAGTGCTAGTAAATGGGATAGCTGGGCTACATGGTGCTGCCAAGATAAATGGGACAGCAACAAAACAATGGGACAACAAGAAAACATGGAATGGCCATGTCACTAACAGTGGGACAACAGTATGCCACATAGGACAGCAATGGCTAGCATGGTACAACAATGGCACATGGGACAGCAGTGCAGTATAAAGTCTAGCATTGTGATGATGGGTGCAGCATGGTGCAACACGTTGAGGTGCAGCATGATGACGAGATGCAACACAATGATAGGTGGAGTCACCTTCGAGAATCAGTTGAAGCAGCGTGTCTTCAACTGATCCCATGTATCATCTTCTTAGAGATGATCTATGATCTTATCTAGATAAGTCAAAGTGTTGACTTTTGTTGTAAATGTACTATCTCTCTCTCTCTCTGCTGAACTATTGAAGAATATATAAGAAGAATTGATAAAGGGTTTCCCCACATTGGGGTTTGTCCCTAGCTAGCGCCACATCTTGTGTCCTCTTGTCTTGGCTTGTCTTCTGCGATTTATGTTTATATTCTATCTGCAGTTTATTTTAATGCTGATGTGATTGCTAATCTGGAAAAGGTATTGAGCTAACTGTGAAAATTGAAATAAATTACTCTAAGCATAGAAAATACCTAAACTTAACAGTCTACTTATTCAGATCATGGACCCTATCATTTCTTTGCTTCGATTTGCAGATACAGACCAACCCATCCTAGGAGAGGTTTATGAGGGATGGGATTCCATGATTGAGTCTATGAGGAGCATTATTTTATAGAGTGCCTTGAGTATGAGACATCACCAGAGGCCTTCTTCACCACTATACATGATATTCTTGTGACTAGATGGGACAAGAATTGCACACCTTTACATTGTTTGGCTCACTAATTGAACCCAAAATACTACAGCCATGAGTGGCTGAATGGTGGACCTTCCCGCAGATTCCCTCCTCACATGGATGGTGAAATCTCACAGAGGGGGAAATATCCATTCAGGTGGCTTTTTTAGGATAAAGCATCCCTTGATGAGGTGGCGGATGCCTTTGCAGAGTTTTCCACTGGCACTGATCGATTTGTAGGATATAATTCGATTAGAGACAGGGGGGATAAGAAGCCCTATTCTTGGTGGGAAAATCATGGGGCAACAAGCCCTCCTCTACAACAGTTAGCCATAAGGCTCCTCTCTCAGGTGACTTCATCCTCTTGTTGTGAGAGGAATTGGAACACATATGGGAATTTGTATAGTGTCGAGAAGAGAAAACTTGAGTAGTCCAAGGCAAAGGCAATGGTGTATGTGCACACCAACCTTCGTCTTATTTACAAGCATAGGGATGAGTAGTCGAAGGGAAAGACAAAGATGTGGGATGTCTTTCTTGATGATATGGGTCTAGACAACAGTTTTGTGTTGGCATTAGCCAACTTCGATCTCAATAATCCAGTGCTAGAGCTTGTTAGATTTGATGATGGTGATATTGTAGAGGGGTCATCCTCCACACCAGCAAATGCAGAGATGACTTTGGATACAGAGGAGGAGGATGCAGTAGAATAGAGTAGTGATGACCATGATGATCAGGACAACGATGTTGATTTCAAACCAAACCATCAAATCATTGTACCGAACTTTTCACAAATAGTTAACATATCAAAACTCATTCATTGTTCGATCGAATATGTGTCGCCTCTCCTCCATTGCATTCAACTCGTAGTCGCATGACTTGTTATGGTCACATGGTTGTCCCAATTGACCATAGGGCCGATTTTTTAAACCTAGAGCCAACGTTTCCATAAGCCATAAGACCATGTCCATATGACCTAGACCCAAGAATCATTGAGTGTCAAAATGCTAATGCCATTGACAATGTCACAACAGCCACGTGGCATGCCTAGAGGGGGCCACATGTCACCCAAAACACACTCATTAGATAGCTAAAATTGCCATTTTTGTTTGACAAGTGGCAGCCTCAGTGGCTCCTCGTCAACATGCTAACATCATCTACTAATATAACCTTGCCACGTGTCATAATCCTATTGGTTTGCTTGGATTGGTTAAACATCAAGCATCATTTCCTTCATCTGACCTTACTTTGTTGAGGACATAGTGGATTGATCTGAGACTTACATGGTTTTTAACTATGTTAACTAATGCACAGCTCCATGTACTTGTGGCCATTGATCTACCTATCCAATGGTTGATCTTCAAGAAACTTGCACGATGTTTAACAAATTAATATTTTGTGTTTGGCCCTATATTGTTTCCTTTTCATTTTTGCCCCGATTAATACTAATTTTCAACTGGCCATAACTTCTCACCCGGCAGGATTTTTTCTAAGAAAAATATAGGATTGAAGAGGTATCGATGAGAACTACGCAACCATGCTATTAGTGAGATATTTTGGGCATTTTTTCTTCTTCAAAAGCTAAAATAAATTCAAGCACCCTGTTACCACTCAAACTAGTAGGGGACCTAAAGGGGATTCCTAAAGGGGAAATGCTAGGCCAAGGGAAACAAATGGAGACTTAGCCCACTGTCACCTCAGCTAAGGCTCCCTTCTATTTACGGACTTTCACTGATGGGAGGAGACCCGATATATTATGGAGTCCTTGATGAATGATAAGTCATCAAAATGATGTCGAGTGACCCAAATAATCCCTTTCCTGGAAGAGTTAGAAGGATAAGGCTTGCTTGGTTTCTAAGCAAAGTACAATGTCCTCGAGGGAAATGAAAAGGAGGATTGAAGGGTTAGGTTTATGGGATACAACTTATGAAGGAAATTCCCAATCCCTAAAATCCTTATTGTAATTGGTATCTTGGATGGTTCTTGAAGAATTGGCTTTCAAAGGATTTGGTCCACATGGGACGAAGGGGACCCGCTCTAGGATAGGGGGAATGAGTACAACAACCAATGATGTTCTTAACCTAGACAAGGTGGGGAGAGGATCAAAGAAACAATTTTCACTTGAAGGTGTTGGTTTGATCCTATAAGATACCAACCTTGAGGAGGATAATGCAAAGTTTGATCCCAGAGCTAGAGCTTGGCTTTTCTCCCAAATCCACCGACATAATGGGTTCAAAATTGGAGGAGAGCTTAAGGAAACACTAGCACAGGAGACCTTAGGAGATTGAACTTTTTGGAGGGCTAGCTTGTCGGTAAATTGATGCCGTAGGTGCCCCAACTTAGCTGGACCTAGAAGAAGGTGAAAGAATGTAATTTTTGGTGATCACCATTTGGTAGATCAGTGCCTTAATCAAGCCCTTGTTCAATTTTTTGTGTTGGTAGCCTTGTCTCAATGTTATTTATGATTTCTGAAATTTTCATGAAGTCCTAGGCAGAGGCCTGAATCCTAGCTTTGAAAAAGTGGCTCAGAATCTAGGGTCGCTGGCATAGAACTACCTAACAAAGGCCACAGTCGCATGGAGACCTTTCTATGGGAGCGACTGGAGGGTCTCAGTCGCAGGGAAGGCTTGTTATAGGAGTGACAGGGGATCTAGTTCAACAAAACATCAAGTTCTCTCAGGGGTTGGACACTTGGAGGGGTTGTTTGGCTCTTGAAGGTTTTGTAGCTCCTTAGGAAGGTCAGTTTGGTTTCGTTTAGACAATTCCACCTCCTTAACTATACTTTGGGAAGTTGAATCATATCATATTAACTCTTCATGACATGTTTACCCGGTAGACTGGTTAGCTTGGGTAAAGGTGGGAGGAGGGTGTTATAGCTCTAGAATTGCATGTAAAACTCTTAGGTAAGTGCAGGTATTGTTTTCTTATATTGCATCTTGACATTTATTTTCATATACTAGCTAATATTCTCTCTCCATGGTAGTTAGGCTTGTTTCTATCATACCATGGCTACATTGAATTGAATTATGGAAATGGAACCTTTGCGGAAATAATTCTTCTACGTTTAAGAAACTCATGGCATTGAGAAGAATTAGTAACAATTGAGAATATGTGTAATTCCTAGCAAGAAGGTTTGATGGGTAGTCTATGCTGCAGCCCAATAATGAAGTGGGATAGCTCGAGTGACTCATTCTTATTTTGTCTTTCCTTCCCCAACTATGTACTGGTGTTAAGGATTTCTTATTTCAATTATACCTCACTAGAATCGTCAAAACTCATCCCCTGTCCTGTTCCATGCTAGTGTTGCCTCTTGTAACATTTATTGTTGTGCTAGTTTTCTAGATCTCATCTTTGTTTGTGCTTCACTAGTCCTCACAACACTTGCACCTAGTTAGACACATTTTGTCGTTATTGCCTCCTACATTCATAGGCATTTCAAGAACTCTTCGAGCTTTGATGACCTTACTTTCTTTGCATGGGCATTGCCACCATTTGTATTCAATTGTGCTTCAA
The DNA here is from genome assembly GCA_000404065.3 of Pinus taeda. Taxonomy (NCBI): domain Eukaryota; kingdom Viridiplantae; phylum Streptophyta; class Pinopsida; order Pinales; family Pinaceae; genus Pinus; species Pinus taeda. The sequence continues at coordinate 153,578 of APFE030510921.1, forward strand.
CAATGTCACTGTCTCCCTTATTTTCTCCAATCGCTTTTGTTTGTCTCTTTCCTTTCGTAGAGAGTTGGTGTTGTGAAAATTTGGAGACCCAAATTTGTACTGCAGCAACTGATTAAGTATCTTCTATTTTTTAAATTACTGAACAAATTATTTACTGCATCCTATAGCAAATATTCAAACTAATACACTGCAACCTTCACCAATTAAATTAAATGCTGAAACAAGACACTGAGCAAGAAAGAAATACACAACACATGACACCGTTATTTTCGGACAAATGTCCCCAGAAAAACCTAATGCGGGAAAACCATTGCAGCAACTGAGCGTTTGTATTATTAAGCAATAGTTTTATGGATTCAATTCATTGGATGCCCAACTAGCTATCTGATATAGAGAGAAACTGGCAAAAAGGTTATTGAGAGAAATCTCATACTGTTCTAGGAGATCCGATTCTCATCAGGGGCTTGTTGACTGGGCCTACGCTGCCTCTATGAAGCTTCTGCGTCAACCTTACACAGAACTGTGTCACTCTGGCTGGGCTCCGCGTCAATCCCTCTGCTGACCTCCTACTTACTGGAAAATTTATCTCGAGGCCTTCCAGTCTCACATCGCGTCTTCTTGCATTGAATCTCGTATCTGCCTTGCACTCCCCAGATGTGGAAAGCTTCCTCTGGTCTACTATCCCTGCCCCTCACTGCAAAAATCACCTTGATTGATTGTCTAGAAACTTTTGCGCTGCCCTCTTTGAGAAAATCGATATCTTTATCTCTCTCTGATGTGTTTTCCAAATACCCATCGAAGTCCTGTTTATAATCCTCAAGTTGAGTAAATCAATGGCCCATATTAGATTCTAATAAATGGCTTAGATCATTTGGGCTCGATCTCCTTTTTCTTTTAGAAGTTTCGCCCTCAGTTTGATTAATACCCTTTAATTATTTTAGTTTTATGAGTTTAGGCTTAGGCATCCATTAAAAAAAATTAATTATTTTAATAAAAATGTCTTTGGGTGGACTTTCGCAAAAAGATTTCTAGGTATTTTCGAATACATGTGTCCAAGTCTCCCTTCAAATTTTGAGGCTTAGAGCACATTCGATGCTACCAGAAATCAACACATCCTCTTAGCGAGGAATGAGTTCTATGAAGTGTTTGACCTAGGTGGTATATCTAGACCCTTTGTGGTCAATCACGTTGTCTTTTGAATACCCGTGTTCAACATAGTCCTCTCTTACATTCCTATTTGACTATCTTTTGGTGACATTAATTTGACACCATGTTGGTCGTTTATGACTTGGTTAGGTATGCAAGTGTCTTTAGGTGGATCTACCAATACACATGATCTAGGGGAGCCCTAGTTTCATCACTCCTTTCTATATAAAGTGTTTCTTATGTTATAAAGGTTGCCGCATGTATAGAGAAACATTTAACTTATACCCATGCATGGACCCTCCTCTTATGTTATAGTTATCCACTTAATTTTCCCATTAGAATTTTACAATTTATCTTATACCCAAGCATGGACTCCCTTCTTATGTGTTTGGCACATTTAAGAGTAGGACCATTTGAGATTATTAAATAGTTGCTCATGTTGTTTCATATTTCCATCGATTTAAGTTAGGGTTTGTAAGATATGCAAATTTAAGGCACATGATGGTATATAGCAGCTCTTGAAAATAGACTACAATGAATAAGATCAGTAGAGGTCCAATAGGCTATGAAGGAGGCAAGCTAGGGTTAAGTAAACAATAGTTTCAAATAGCTGAAAATGCACATGTATTTCAAGAATATTTCCACCTCTGATGCCCTTTCTTTCTTTGCATAGGCATTTCCATCGTTTGTCTTTAATGGTGCATCACCAGTGTCACTACCTCCCATATTTTCTCCTCTTTCTTTTTTTCATCTCTTGCCCTTTCTAGAGAGCTGGTGTCACCTTCACTCCTCAAGGTAACCCTATAAAATTGTAAGGAAATATTAAAATCTAGCTTGTTGGCATCTCCAAGATGACTCTGATTTTTATAATGGCATGGTATAAATAAGCTCTTGTAATATATCGCAAGCACTTGTGTAGGTGTAGGTATTGATCATGTTAACCTCTTACCTCTAGGCGTAACTAAAGGATATTTTAACACATTTGATTTTAATCATAATTCACTACTAGAGCCAAAAGTGTTCTCCTTGTTGTATTCATGTATTATAGTGGACCATGCTTGAATGAGTTCTGTGAAGTGTTTAACCTAGGTGGTATATCTAGGTCCTTTGCAGTGGATCACACTGTCTTTTGAATACCCATCTTCAAGATAGTCCTGTCTTACATTCCTATCAAAGGAACAATAGGATATGAGTGAGGGAAGCTAGGGTTAAGTAAACAATAGTTTCAAATGGCTGAAAATGCATATGACAACAATAAATACCAAGACATCAGCCATAATTTTAAGGTTAAAATATTCAATTAATGCTATATTTTTCCTTTTATTATTTATTAAATGAAATCCCTTCCAACCGGGCAATAACATATGGACATAAAATTGTGATTAAATGTATATTTTAAGCTAAACCCAACCAACCCTAGTTATCATGAAATCAAAGAACAAAGGAAGATTTATAATCATGAACACCTATTAGTTTGGAGCCTTTATCTAGTTAGGCAATGGAGACAATTAGTGAAAGGTCAATGACATAGGGCCTTGGATGAAGAGAATAAAAGATTGAATTCCTTCAATTAGAAATGAGTAGTGACTTCACTATATGGAATATTTTGATGTCAAATGATGCATGAATCAAGTTCCTTCAATGGACTCGTGCAAAGCAAATTTTACAAGCCATCGAGGATCAAGATTTCAAGAAAATATATTGCACTTGTTAATATGGCATTCATAGAAGTCCTAATTTCAGAAATATAGCATGTAAAATGGAAGAAATTGTGACAATAAACTTACACATTTCCAGTAGGAATCACTTTGTGAATACCAAAATTCTGTCCGTGCAAAAATCTCCTTCACAAGACAATTCAACCTATAAATGATCATATTACATCCAAAAAGAAAGATAAGAGCTAATGTACCCTCCTCTAGAGAAGAAGAAGAAGTGAGTGAAGGATGATCAACAATCGAAAGTGACTCCCCTCTATTTTGTGAGGGTAAATATGTCACTTTTTCATAATTTTACAAGAAAATCCCAAAAACAACTGCTTGAAGTTGTGATGTTTCAAACTATGAAAAATAGTGCTATGCAAAGCAAACAATAAAAACAACACCATAATATTGAAACATTCAGTGCACACCCATAAAATGTCTAGGAATAACCAACGGCTGAGCCATTTTATTATAATCTGGGAGAAAAGTACAATAATGTCAAAAGTGGTGCACTTGGGCTTGCCTCAATGGCAAGCGTGATCAAGCCCAGGTGGTAATATGTCAAGCCCCGATGGCACAAATCACTGCTACAATGATGCCCTGTGTTGCCCAGTGAAACTGTGATGTCTGTTGTGCAAATGCTGCTGGAAACCCCACCTCCGATGCTCAGAAAATTCTGGGAAATTAACTTGGGCCTCTCCACCAAATACGCAAAACAACTCACGAAGGAATTGGCCAAATGTTGATGTCGAAATTTTGGCTCAAATTTGTCCTTAGCTCCTCTAGTGTCTGGCTGAGTTGGGATCCCTATTTGAACCCCCAGATCTGCCGGGAAAATTTTGCAAAATTAGCCCCAATCTCCCCAACCAAAATCCACCAAAACCCAGAAAGTGTTTGGCCAGGTTTTGACCTCAAAAATTCGTCCTCCCAAATGTCACGCCGTCCTCCAATTGCTCAACTATACGGCCTGCCAGTACATCCATAATAAGCCCTCCAAAATACACCAAAATGGCTAGATAATCTTCCTCGAACTTCCCCTATCTCTCCCAGCAAATACTCGCTCCACAACTAACCCACGAATCCCCCACGTGTGCCCAGTGATGAATTACTGCACCATTCCTGAGTGCTGGCAATCACACTGCTCCCAAACGGAAATCTCCAGCTCCCAAATTCCTCTTAAAGGCTAGTCTTCCCCTGTACTTCCTTCTCCAAAACTCCTCTAGCAATTTCTCCTCGGAAGGCCACTGAATGTTCTCCTGCGTATTCCACTACTGTGTCTTTCTGGAGTATGCACTGACTAAATGATGGCTGCATTGGGAGATCTGAATATCCACCTACAATCTCTCGGAATGATAGAAAGAAACTTCACTAGGGTGGCACTCGTGGTCCACCGAAGAGAGGGTGAGTTATCCGCTTGGAGAACTCATGGTAAACAGCGGGTGACCCAGCTACGCAGCTAGATCAACTAAGAGTAAGTTTAATATGTCCAAAAGATGCCAAATGAGGCTGAGCCTCCTCTATTTATAATACGTGGTCCTCTTTTCCCATGTGGTCCCCCTCCAAGTAGCAATATCACTTTCCCTCCTTAGTCATTTGAACTTCCCTCTAAGGTGGTTTGTATTTCCTCATGTGGGTGGCCCCCATGCTATGCCAACAAAACATTTCAGCCCCTTTCCCTACCCAAGTCTTTCCAAAAAATCACATGGGTCCCATGGTCTCCCAAATTGTCAAAATTGTAGTATAAATAAACTTGTAACAATTTAATTTTGGAAGGGACATTACAGAAGTATACAAATATGTTAACCAATCTTGAGATAGCTCAGAAGCATAATAAAAATGCCAAAATAACCCATACTTGTGGGAATAAAAACTCTCCAAAATGATTAACCTCCAAGAATAATCAATTTGCATCAAGCAAGTGATGAAATGGTTCATAGGTGCCCCTCACTCCAACAAGTCATCAAATTCTAGCTGAGGATATTTATTTCATTTCCTATTTCATTTTCAAATTTTCCTATTTCATTTTTCATTGCTCATACTCAATAGCTGGCATATTGCATACAATAAATCCATGTAACATTGCTTTGAATCCAAGATTGGGGATGAGGGGTTTTTTGTTAGATTTGGAAATCCTTACATAAGCTACTAATGATTCATAACAATGATGAGAATTAATCTTTTCCATTTTTCTCCTTCTGCCTCTCTCGCCGATGTGTTTTCCAATTGAGTAATCAATGGCCCAGATTAGATTCTAATCAATGGCATAGATCATTTGGACTCAATCTCCTTCTTCTTCTAGAAGTTTCGCACTCAGTTTTATTAATACGCTTTAATTATTTTAATTTCCTAAGTTTAGACTTAGGCATCCATTAAAAATAATTAACTATTTTAATAAAACTGTCTCTGGGTGGAATTTCCCAAAACAATTTCTAGGTATTCTAGCATACATGTGTCCAAGCCTCCCTTCAAATTTTGAGGCTTAGAGAACATTCGATGCTACCAGAAATCAACACACCCTTTTAGCAAGGAATGAGTTCTATGAAGTGTTTGACCTAGGTGGTATATCTAGACCCTTTATGGTCCATTACATTGTCTTTTGAATACCCATCTTCAACATAGTCCTCTTTTACATTCCTATTTGACTAGCTTTTGGTGACATTAATTTGACACCATGTTGGTCGTTTATGACTTGGGTAGGTATACAAGGGTCTTTAGGTGGATCTACCAATACCCATGATCTAGGGGGGCCCTAGTTTCATCACTCCTTTCTATATAAAGTGTTTCTCATGTTATAAAGGTTGTTGCACGTATAGAGAAACATTTAACTTATAGCCAGGCGTGGACTGTCCTCTCATGTATTTGGCACATTTTAGTCTGGGATACTTGGAGATTATTCTATAGTTGTTCATGCAATTTTATATTTCCATTGATTTAAGTTAGGGTTTGTGAGATATGTAGATTTAAGGCAGACGATGGGATATAAGAGCTCTAGAAAATAGCCTATAGGGAATAAGATCATCGAAGGAACAATAGGATATGAACGAGGCAAGCTAGGGTTAAGTAAACAATAGTTTCAAATGGCTGAAAATGCATATGACAACAATAAATACCAAGACATCAGCCCTAATTTTAAGGTTAAAATATTCAATTAATGCTAGATTTTTCCTTTTATTATTTATTAAATGTAATCCCTTCCCATAGGGCAATAACGTTTGGACGTAAAATTGTGGTTAAATGTATATTTTAAGCTAAACCCAAACCAACCCTAGTTACCATGAAATGAAAAAAGAAAGGAAGATTTATAATCATGAACACCTATTAGTTTAGAGCCTTTATCTAGTTAGGCAATGGAGACAATTACTGAAAGGTCAATGACGGAGGGCCTTGGATGAAGAGGGTGAAATATTGAATTTCTTCAATTAAAAATGACTAATGACTTCAATATATGGAATATTTTGATGTCAAAGGATGCATGAATCAAGTTCCTTTGATGGACTCTTGCAAAACAAATTTTACGTGCCATCAAGAATCAAGATTTCAAGAAAATATATTGCATTTGTTAATATGGCATTCATAGAAGACCTAATTTTAGAAATATAGCATGCAAAATGGAAGAAAATGTGACAATAAACGTACACATTTCCAATAGGAATCACTTCGTGAATACCAAAAGTCTCTCCATGCAAAAATCTCCTTCACAAGACAATTCAATCTATAAATCGAAAGTGACTCCCCTCTATTTTGTGAGGGTAAATATGTCACTTTTTCATAATTTTACATGAAAATCCCAAAATAATTTCTTGAAGTTGTAATGTTTCAAACTAGGAAAAATAGTTCTATGCAAAGCAAACAATAAAAGCAACACCATAATATTGAAACATTCAGTGCACACCCACAAAATGTCCAGGAATAACCAACGGCTGAGCCATTTTATTATAATATGGGAGAAAAGTACAATAATGTGGAAGTGGTGCATCTGGGCTTGCCTCAATGGCAAGCGTGATCAAGGCCAGGTGGTAATATGTCAATCCTAGATGGCACAAATCATTGCTACAATGATGCCCTACGTTGGCCTAGTGAAACTGTGTTGTCTGTTGCACAGATGCTGGTGGAAACCCCACGTCCAATGCTCAGAAATTTCGGGAAATTAACTTGGCCTCTCCACCAAATACATAGAACAAACCATGAAGGAATTGGCCAAATGTTGACGTTGAAATTTGGGCTTGAATTCTCCCTAGCTCCTCTAGCTTCTGATTGAGTTGGGATCCCTGTTTGACCCCACCAGATATACCGGGAAAATTCTGCAAAATTAGCCCCAAGCTCCTCAACCAAAATCTACCAAAACCCAGAAAATGTTTGGCCTGGTTTTGACCTTGGAAATTCGTCCTCACAAGAGTCGCACCCTCCTCCAATTGCTGAAGTGTACGGCCTGCCTATAAATCCATAATAAGCCCTCCAAAACACATCAAAATGGCTGAGATAATCTTCCCCGAACTTCCCCTTATCTCTCCTGGCAAATACTCGCTCCACAATTGACCCACGAGTCCCTCACATCTGCCCAGTGATCAATTCCTACGCTGGTCTTGAGTGTTGGCAACCACACTGCTCCCAAACGGAAATCTCGTGTTCCCAAAGTCCTCCTAAAGGCTAATCTTCCCCTGTACTTCCTTCTCCAAAACTCCTCTGGCAATTGCTTCCCAGAAGGCCACTGAATGATCTCCTGCATATTCCACTACTGCGTCTTTCTAGAGTACGCACTGACTGAATGATGCCTGTGTTGGGAGCTCTAAATATCCACTTGCAATCTCCTGGAATAGAAAGAAGCCTCACTAGGGTGGCACTCGTGGTCCACCGAAGAGAGGGTGAGTTATCCACTTGGAGAACTCGTGCTAAACAGCGGGTGACCCAGCTACACAGCTAGAGCAACTAAGAGTGAGTTCAATATGTCCAAAAGATGCCAAATGAGGTTGAGGCTCCTCTATTTATAATTCGTGGGCCTCTTTTCCCTTGTGGGCCCCCTTCAACTAGCAATTTCACTTTCCCTCCTTAGTCATTCGAACTTCCCTCTAAGGTGGTTCGTATTTCCTCATGTGGGTGGCCCCCACACTATGCCAACAAAACATTTCAGCTCCTTTTCCCTTCCCAAGCCTTTCCCAACAATCACATGGGTCACATGACCTCCCAAATTGTCAAAATTGTAGAATAAATAAACTTGTAACAATTTAATTTCGGAAGGTACATTACAGAAGTATATAAATATGTTAGCCGATCTTTAGATAGATCAAAAGCATAATAAAAATGCCAAAATAACCCATACTTGTGGGAATAAAAACTCTCCAAAATGATTAACCTCCAAGAATGATCAATTTGCATCAAGCAAGTGATGAAATGGTTCGTAGGTGCCCCTCACTCCAACAAGTCATCAAATTCTAGCCAAGGATATTTATTTCATCTCCTATTTCATTTTCAAATCTTCCTATTTCGTTTTTCTTTGCTCATACTCGCTGGCATATTGCATATAATAAATCCATGTAACATTGCTTTGAATCAAAGATTGGGGATGAGGGATTTTTTATTAGATTTGGAAATCCTTACATAACCTGTTAATCATTCATAGCAATGATGAGCATTAATCTTTTCCATTTTTCTCCTTCTGCCTCTCTCTCCCTATTCAATTTTTGTCTCCTATATTTTTGGTCACCTCACTAGTGATTGGTTCTCTTTAGATTGTTGTCTCAAGTAGGGCCCGACTTGAGATAATTTCTTCCTAGACGGGACTGGTTACCATTCTCCTTTCTCCTATCACTTCCTTTGAATATTGGCATTGGTTGGTACATCCTATAGACTGCAGCTATATGATTACATAATCATCAATCCAGAGTATCCCTCCTCTAAAGTTTTGGTTCCTGACATTGGTAGTACAACTCTAGTGTCTTCTCCACTTTTCTTTCTTTTTTCTCTGCCTCCTTTCCTTTGCTTTTTCGTTCTTCTTCTCTCATTCTTTGAGAAGCAACATACGCGTTCTAGATATTTTTGTCCTCATTGGTATTGTTTCCCACCAAAAGTGAGTGTCCCATAGAAGAAACTTTTTCCTTATTCATCTCTTCGAACCGATAGCTGGAAGCCCCTGAGAGCCAGTAGTAGTCGATGTGACGTGCCATTCCTACCTTTGCCACCTACATCAGTCATGTTTTACCTCACTCATCTTCTAAGATAACAAGTTGGAAGGTGGGCTTCTCATCAAGAGGTACTTTATTTATTATGCAATCCAGTGCTTATGCTTGTTTGTATTTGGGCATTCTTGTATTTGTATCAACTCTTGTGTACTGTTAGGCCATGTATCCACGTGCCTAGTGTGGGGTCATGATTCATATTGTGTTAAATTCTTACATCAACTTATGGTGCAAGGTCTAAGCCAATCAAGATTCTCTATTATTGCATCATGCAATCATTTCTCGTGTCAGTTGATTGCATGCATTGAGTGATTAATTCGATGTATAGAACCCAGACTATGTTAAAAAAAATTTAGCAACAAGCCATGAACTATCTAAACATAACCATAACCAAATATAACTGGATCAATAATGAGGCTCGACCTATATTATATGCTTCCACCATATAATATTTCTATATGAACTCCCTTTCTAAATTTAAACTCTTGCTGAAACCTACCTTTGCCAAAACTTCGTGCTACGCTTAATATATGAGATCTCTGCTAGGTTGTTGATGGGTTGTAATGAAACCAAATCATAATATTGTCACAAGACCTCCACATGAAAGAGATTACACTCCATATTCAAAACATGCGCGACAAAATTATAATGGCTTCAAACCCTTCCAACAAGTTGACATGACCAGATCTCCGTTACGAATTCATAGCCAAAATTCCATAACGAATAGGAAAAAATCAAAACCACTCCAAACCATGTCATGTATTACATTGATTTCAAACCAAACCATCAGATCATTTTACCAAACTTTTCACAAATAGTTAACATATCAAAACTCATTCATTGTTCGATTGAATATGTGTCGCCGCTCCTCCATTGCGTTCAACTCGTTGTCGCATGACTTGTTATGGTCACATGGTTGTCCCAATCGACCATAAGACCGACTTTTTAAACCCAGAGCCAACGTTTCCATAAGCCATAAGACCATGCCCATATGACCTAGACCCTAAGTCACAGGACACGTCCCTCAAGGTCTCGTGTGCCGTATTTCACGTGTCGGACACGACAACTGCCCTAAAACGTGTCGAAAATGTTTTTCTTCGTGTCCTCTAATCGAGGCACGTGTTTTGGAGATGTCGAAAACGTGCCCTAATGTTTTTTGTTCTTAGGACACATGTCCCATGAAAAGTGACATTTAAAACCTGCAACATGGTTCATTTTTGGGTTTTTTTGTCATTGTTCACCATCGAAGTTGAGTTTTGTCATCGCTAGAATCCAATTTGTTGTGCAGTGTGAGGAATTCCATCAGATTCAAGTGTAATGCTCACAACTTCACATCGACCTGGACATGGAGATGTAGGAGACGAGCATTTGCATGCTTTGCTGAGAGTTTGGAGCACTTAAATTTCTTGTAAGTTGTGTTATAGCCTACGGAACTTAACTTAATTATACACGAGTGACCACGTATAGATCGTGTGTTGAAATAAAAATCCCAGCTCTCCGTCATGTGCTCATTGCTCACTACACCTTTGAGGTCTAAAGGGAGGGAAAGCTCGATTAACGCTTTGGTCAACAATGAAGTTTGAACACATATAAATTTATAGTTCATAAACTACCTTATGTGAGGTTTGAATATGACCAAACTTGTTTGAAGTTAATAACAAAAATTATAACATGAACAATGAACATTGAACTATGAACATCATTGATGTAGTAAATTACTAAATACGAAATACTAAATAGTGTATACTAAGTACTAAATAGATATCATCATGATTCATATCTATATGGATCAAGAACTATATATATATATAAAACATGTCCCTCGTGTCCTGTTTCTGAGGTCGCTGCATTTTGTGTTGAATACTCGTATTTACGTGTCCTCCATGTCTCGTGTCCTCGTGTCATGTGACTTAGCCTAGACCCAAGAATCATTGAGAGTCAAAATTCTAATGTCATCGACAATGTCACAATAGCCATGTGGCATACCTAGAGGGGGCCACATGTCACCCAAAACACGCTCATTAGATAGCTGAAATTGCCATTTTTGTCTAACAAGTGGTCGCCTCGGGTGGCTCCTTGTCGACATGCTAACTAATGCACAATTCCATGTGCTTGTGGCCATTGATTTGCCTATCCAATGGTGGATCTTCAAGAAAATTGCACGATGTTTAACAAATTAATATTTTGGGTTTGTGCTATAGTTTTTCTTTTTAATTTTTAACCCCGATTAATACTAATTTTCAACTAGCCATAACTTCTCACCCGGGAGGATTTTTTCTAAGAAAAATATAGGATTGAAGAGGTATCAATGAGAACTACGCAACCATGGTATTAATGAGATATTTTCGGCATTTTTTCTTCTTCAAAAACTAAAATAAATTCAAGCACTGTGTTATCGCTCAAACTAGTAGGGGACCTAAAGGGGATTCCTAAAGAGGAAATGCTAGGCCAAGGGCAACAAATGGAGACTTAGCTCATTGTCACCTCAGCTAGGGCTCCCTTCTATTTACAGACTTTCACCAATGGGAGGAGGGTCGATATATTATGGATTCCCTGATGAAGGATAAGTCATCAAAATGATGTGGAGTGACCCAAATAATCCCTTTCGCGAAAGAGTTAGAAGGATAAGGCTTGCTTGCTTTCTAAGAAAAGTACAATATCTTCTAGGGAAATGAAAGGAGGATTCAAGGGTTAGGTTTATGGGATATAACTTATGAAGGAAATTCCTAATCCCTAAAATCCTTATTGTAATTGGTATCCCGGATGGTTCTTGAAGAATTGTCTTTCAAAGGAATTGGGCCACACGAGACCAAGTGGACCCGGTCTAGGAATAGGGGGAATGAGTACAAGAACTAGTGATTTTATTAACCTAGACAAGGTGGGGAGAGGAACAAACAAACAATTTTCCCTTGAAGGTGTTGGTTTGATCCTATGAAGTTTGATCCTAGAGCTAGGGCTTGGCTTTTCTCCCAAATGCACCGACAGAATGGCTTCAAAATTGGAGGAGAGCTTGAGGAAACACCAGTGCAGGAGACCTTAGGAGATTGAACTTTTTGGAGGGCTATCTTATCGGTAAATTGATGCCCTAGGTGCCCCAACTTAGCTGGACCTAGAAGAAGGTGAAAGAATGTGATTTTTGGTGATCGCCTTTTGGTAGATCAGTGCCTTAATCAAGCCCTTGTTCAATTTTTTTTGTTAGTAGCCTTTTCTTAATGTTATTTATCATTTCTCAAAGTTTCATGAAGTCCTAGGCAGAGGCTTGAGTCCTAGCCTTAAAACAGTGGCTCAAAATCCTAGGTCGCTGGCATAGAACTGCCTGACAAAGGCCACAGTCGCATGGAGACTTTTCTATGGGAGCAGTTGGAGGGTCTCAGTCGCAGGGAAGGCTTGTTATAGGAGCGACTAGGGATCTAGTTCAACAAAACATCAAGTTGCTCAGGGTTGGACACCTAAAGGGGTTGGTTGGCTCTTGGAGGTTTTGTAGCTCCTTAGGAAGGTCAGTTTGGTTTCGTTTAGTCGATTCCACTTCCTTAACTATACTTGGTGAGTTGAATCATATCATAGTAACACTTCATCACATGTTTACCCCGGTGGACCGGTTAGCTTGGGTAAATGTGGGAGGAGGGTGTTATAGCTTTAGCATTGCATGTAAAACTCTTAGGTAAGTGCAAGTATTGTTTTCTTCTATTGCATCTTGACATTTATTTTCATATACTAGCTAATATTCTCTCTTCATGGTAGTTAGGCTTCTTTCTATCATAACATGGCTACATTGAATTGAATTATGGAAATGGAACCTTTTGCGGAAATAATTCTTATGTGTTTAAGAAATTCACGGCATTGAGAAGAATTAGTAACAATTGAGAATATGTATAATTCCCAACAAGAAGGTTTGATGGGTAGTTTACGTTGTAGCCCAATAATGAAGTGGGATAGCTCGAGTGACTCATTCTCATTTTGTCTTTCCTTCCCCAGCTATGTATTGGTGTTAAGGATTTCTTTCTTCATTGATACCTCACTAGCATCATCAAAACTCATCCCCTTTCCTGTTCCATGCTAGTGTTGCCTCTTGTAGCATTTGTTGTTGTGCTAGTTTTTCTAGATCTCATCTTTGTTGGTGCTTCACTAGTCCTCACAACACTTGCACCATAGTTAGATACATTTTGTCGTTATTGCCTACTACATTCATAGGTATTTCAAGAACTCTTCCACCTTTGATGACCTTGCTTTCTTTGCATGGGCATTGCCACCATTTGTCTTCAATGGTGCTTCAACAGTGTCACTATCTCCCTTATTTTCTCCAATTGCTTTTGTTTGTATCTTTCCCTTCGTAGAGAGTTGGTGCTGTGAAAATTTGGAGACCCAAATTTCTACTGCAGCAATTGATTAAGTATCTTCTATTTATTAGATTACTGAACAAATTATTTATTGCATCCGACAACAAATATTGAAACTAATACACTGCAGCCTTCACCAATTAAATTAAATGTGGAAATAAGAAATTAAGCAAGAAAGAAATAGACAACACATGACACTGTTATTTTTGGACAAATATCCCTAGAAAAACCCAATGCGGGAAAATCGTTGCACCAGCTAAGGGTCTATATTATTAAGCAGTAGGTTTCTGGATACAATTTGTTGGATGCCCAATTGGGTATCCGATACAGTGAGAAATTGGAAAAAAGGTTAGTGAGAGAAATCTCACATTGTTTTGGGAGATTCGATTCTGATCAGGGGCTTGTTGACCAGTCCTACACTACCTCTGCGCAGCTTCTGCGTCAACCCTACGTAGAACTGCGTCACTTTGGCTGGGCTCTGCATCAATCCCTCTCTTGACCTCCTACTTACAGGAAATTTGATCTCGAGGCCTTCAAGTCTCACACCCTGACTTCTTGCACTGAATCTCGTCTCTGCCTTGCACTCCCCAGATCTGGAAAGCTTCCTCCAGTCTACTGTCCCTTCCCCTCACTACAAGAAATCACCTTGATTGATTCTCTCAAAATTTTTGTGCTGCCCTCTCTGAGAAAATCGATATCTTGATCTCTCTCTGATGTGTTTTCCAAATACCCACCGAAGTCCTTCTTATAATCCTCGAGTGGAGTAATCAATGGCCCATATTAGATTCCAATGAATGGCTCAGATCATTTGGACTCAATCTCCTTCTTCTTCTAGAAGTTTCGCCCTCAGTTTGATAAATACCCTTTAATTATTTTAATTTCCTACGCTTAGACTTAGGTATCCATTAAAAATAATAAATTATTTTAACAAAAATGTCTCTCGGTGGAATTTCCCAAAACAATTTCTAGGTATTTTGGAATACATGTGTCCAAGCCTCCCTTCAAATTTTGAGTCTTAGAGCACATGTGATGCTACCAGAAATCAACACTCCCTCTTAGCGAGAAATAAATTCTATGAAGTGTTTGACCTAGGTGGTATATCTAGACCCTTTGTGGTCAATCACGTTGTCTTTTGAATACCCGTCTTCAACATAGTCCTCTCTTACATTCCTATTTGACTATCTTTTGGTGACATTAATTTGACACCATGTTGGTCGTTTATGACTTGGGTAGGTATGCAAGGGTCTTTAGGTGGATCTACTAATACACATGATCTAGGGGAGCCCTAGTTTCATCACTCCTTTCTATATAAAGTGTCTCTCTTGTTATAAAGGTTGCCGCATGTATAGAGAAACATTTAACTTATACCCAGGGATGAACCCTCCTCTTATGTTACTGTTATCCACTTAATTTTTCCATTAGAATATTACAATTTATCTTATACCTAAGCATGGACTTCCTTCTTATGTATTTGGCACATTTAAGTGTAGGACTCTTTGAGATTATTAAATAGCTGCTCATGTTGTTTCATATTTCCATCGATTTAAGTTAGGGTTTGTAAGATATGCAAATTTAAGGCACATGATGGTATATAGCAGCTCTTGAAAATAGAGTACAATGAATAAGATCAACAGAGGTCCAATAGGCTATGAAGGAGGCAATCTAGGGTTAAGTAAACAATAGTTTCAAAAAACTGAAAATGCACAGGTATTTCAAGAATTCTTTCACCTTTGATGCCCTTTCTTTCTTTTCATGGGCATTTCCACTGTTTGTCTTTAATGGTGCATCAACAGTGTCACTGCCTCCCTTATTTTCTCCTCTTTCTTTTTTTCATCTCTTGCCCTTCCTAGAGATTTGGTGTCACCTTCACTCCTCAAGGTAACCCTATAAAATTGTCAGGCAATATTCAAATCTAGCTTGTTGGCATCTCCAAGATGACTCTCATTTTTATAATGGCGTCGTATAAATAAGCTCTTGTAATGTATCACAAGCACTTGTGTAAGTCTAGGTGTTGATCATGTTAACCCCTTACATCGAGGCGCAGTTAAAGGATATTTTGACACATTTGATTTTAATTATAATTCACTACTTGAGCCAAAAGTGTTCTCGTTATTGTATTCATGTATTAAATTGGGCCATGCTTGAATGAGTTCTATAAAGTGTTTAACCTAGGTGGTATATCTAGGCCCTTTCAAGTCGATCACATTGTCTTTTGAATACCCATCTTCAAGATAGTCCTATCTTACATTCCTACCTAACTATGTTTTGGTCAGATTAATTTGACACCATGTTGGTTGTTTATGACTTGGGTAGGTATGCAAGGGTCTTTAGGTAGATCTACCAATACACATGATCTAGGGGAGCCCTAGTTTCATCACTCCTTTCTATATAAAGTGTTCCTCATGTTATAAAGGTTGCCGCATGTATAGAGAAACATTTATCTTATACCTAGGCATGGACCCTCTTCCTATGTTATTGTTATCCACTTAAATTTTCCATTAGGAATATTAAAATTTATCTTATACCCAAGCATGGACTCCCTTCTTATGTATTTGACGCATTTAACTGTAGGACTCTTTGAGATTATTAAATAGCTGCTCATGTTGTTTCATATTTCCATCGACTTAAGTTAGGGTTTGTAAAATATGCAAATTTAAGGCACATGATGGTATATAGCAGCTCTTCAAAATATCCTATAATGAATAAGATCGGCAAAGTTCCAATAAGCTATGAAGGAGTCAAGCTAGGGTTAAGTAAACAATAGTTTCATATAGCTAAAAATGCATAGGTATTTCAAGAATTCTTCCACCTTTGATGCCCTGTCTTTCTTTGCATGGGCATTTCCACCATTTCTATTTAATGGTGCATCAACAATGTCACTACCTCCCTCATTTTCTCCTCTTTCTTTTGTTTATCTCTTTCCCTTCCTAGAGAGTTGGTGTCACCTTCCCTCCACAAGGTAACCCTATAAAATTTTAAGGAAATATTCAAATTTAGCTTGTTGGCATCTCCAAGATGACTCTCATTGTTATAATGGCGTGGCATAAATAAGCTCTTGTAATGTATCGCAAGCGATTGTGTAAGTGTAGGTATTGATCACATTAACCCATTACCTCTAGGCGTAACTAGAGGATATTTTAACACATTTGATTTTAATCATAATTCACTACTTGATCCAAAAGTGTTGCCCTCCTTGTATTCATGTATTATATTGGGCCATGCTTGAATGATTTCCCTGAAGTGTTTAGCCTAGGCGGTATATCTAGTCCCTTTGTGGTCGATGACATTGTCTTTTGAATACCCCATCTTCAAGATAGTCATCAAAGGAACAATAGGATATGAATGAGAAAAGCTAGGGTTAAGTAAACAATAGTTTCAAATGGCTGAAATTGCATATGACAAAAATAAATACCAAAACATCAGCCCTAATTTCAAGGTTAAAATATTCAATTAATGCTAGATTTTTCCTTTTATTATTTATTAAATGCAAGCCCTTCCAATAGGGCAATAATGTATGGACATAAAATTGTCATTAAATGTATATTTTATTCTAAACCCAAGCCAACCCTAGTTACAATGAAATTAAAGAAGAAAGGAAGATTTATAATCATGAACACCTATTAGCTTACAGCCTTTATCTAGTTAGGCAATGGAGACAATTAGTGAAAGGTCGATGAGAGAGGGCCTTGGATGAAGAGGGTGAAGGATTGAATTTCTTCAATTAGAAATAACTAGTGACTTCACTATATGGAATATTTTGATGTAAAAGGATGCATGAATCAAGTTCCTTTGATGGACTCTTGCAAAACAAATTTTACACGCCATGAAGGATCACGATTTCAAGAAAATATATTGCATTTGTTAATATGGCATTCATAGAAGACCTAATTTCATAAATATAACATGCAAAATGGAACAAAATGTGACAATAAACTTACACATTTCCAATAGGAATCACTTCGTGAATACCAAAAGTCTTTCCATGCAAAAATCTCCTTTACAAGACAATTCGATCTATAAATGATCATATTACGTCCAAAAAGAAAGATAAGAGCTAATGTACACTCCTCTAGAGAAGAAGAAGTGAGTGACTGATGATCAACAATCGAAAGTGACCCCCCTCTATTTTATGAGGGTAAATATGTCACTTTTTCATATTTTTCCAAGCAAATCCCAAAAAAAATTGCTTGAAGTTGTAATGTTTCAAACTAGGAAAAATAGCTCTATGCAAAGCAAACAATAAAAACAACACCATAATATTGAAGCATTCAGTGCACACCCATAAAATGTCCAAGAATAACCAACGGTTGAGCCATTTTATTATAATCTAGGAGAAAAGTACAATAATGTGGAAGTGGTGCACCTGGGCTTGCCTCAATGGCAAGCATGATCAAGCCCAGGTGGTAATATGTCAACCCCAGATGGCACCAATCACTGCTACAATGATGCTCTGTGCCGCCCTAGTGAAACTGTGTTGTTTGCTGCATACATGCTGCTGGAAACCCCACCTCCGATGCTCAAAAAATTCCCAGAAATTAACCCGGGCCTCTCCACCAAATACACAAAAAAACCCACGAAGGAATTGGCCAAATGTTGAAGTCGAAATTTTGGCTCGAATTTCCCCTAGCTCCTCTAGCTTCTGGCTGAGTTGGGATCCCTATTTGACCCCTCAGATCTGCCAGGAAAATTCTGCAAAATTATCCCCAAGATCCTCAACCAAAACCCATCAAAACCTGAAAAGTGCTTGGCCTGGTTTTGACCTCGGAAATTCATCCTCCCAAGTGTTGCACCCTCCTCAAATTGCTCAAGTGTACGACCTGCCTGTAAATCCATAATAAGACCTCCAAAATACAACAAAATGGTTGAGATAATCTTCCACGAACTTCCTCTTATCTCTCCCGACAAATACTCACTCCACAACTGAGCCATGAATCCCCCACATGTACCCAGTGATGAATTCTTGCGCTGGTCCTTAGTGCTGGCAATCACACTGCTCCCAAACAAAAATCTCCAGCTCCCAAAATCCTCCTAAAGGCTAGTCTTTCCCTGTACTTCCTTCTCCAAAACTCCCCCGGCAATTGCTCCCCGGAAGGCCACTAAATGATCTCCTGCGTATTCCACTACTGCGTCTTTCTGGAGTACACATTGACTGAATGATGGCTGCGTTGGGAGCTCAGAATATCCACCTGCAATCTCCCGGAATGATAGAAATAAACCTCACTAGGGTGGCACTCGTGGTCCACCGAAGAGAGGGTGAGGTATCCACTTGGAGAACTCGTGCTAAACAGCGAGTGGCCCAGCTACGCAGCTAGAGCAACTAAGAGTGAGTTGAATATGTCCAAAAGATGCCAAATGAGGCTGAGCCTCCTCTATTTATAATTCGTGGGCCTCTTTTCCCATGTGGGCCCCCTCTAACTAGCAATTTCACTTTCCCTCCTTAGTCATTTGAACTTCCCTCTAAGGTGGTGTGTATTTCCTCATGTGGGTGGGCCCCACGCTATGCCAACAAAACATTTCAGCCCCTTTTCCCTTCCCAAGTCTTTCCCAAAAATCACATGGGTCTCATGGCCTCCCAAATTTGTCAAAATTGTAGAATAAATAAACCTGTAACAATTTAATTTCGGAAGGGACATTACAGAAATATACAAATATGTTAGCCGATCTTGAGATAGCTCAAAAGCATAGTAAAAATGCCAAAATAACCCATACTTGTGGGAATAAAAACTCTCCAAAATGATTAACCTCCAAGAATGATCAATTTGCATCAAGCAAGTGATGAAATGGTTCATAGGTGCCCCTCACTCCAACAAATCATCAAATTCTAGCCAGGGATATTTATTTCATTTCCTATTTCATTTTCAAATCTTCCTATTTCATTTTTCTTTGCTTATACTCGCTTGCTGGCATATTGCATACAATAAATCCATGTAACATTGCTTTGAATCAAAGATTGGCGATGAGGGATTTTTTATTAGATTTGGAAATCCTTACATAACCTGCTAATCATTCATAGCAATGATGAGAAATTAATCTTTTCCATTTTTCTCCTTCTGCCTCTCTCTCCCTATTCAATTTTTGTCTCCTATATTTTTGGTCAGCTCACTAGTGATTGGTTCTCTTTAGATTGTTGTCTCAAGTAGGGCCCAACTTGAGATAACTTCTTCCTAGATGGGACTGGTTACCATGCTCCTTTCTCGTGTCACTTCCTTTGAATACTGGCATTAGTTGGTACATCCTATAGACTGTAGCTATAAGATTGCGTAATCATCAATCCAGAGTATCCCTCCTCCAAAGTTTTGGTTCCTGACATTGGTAGTACAACTCTAGTGTCTTCTCCACTTTCCTTTCTTTTTTCTCTACCTCCTTTCCTTTTCTTTTTCATTCTTCTTCTCTCATTCTTTGAGAAGCAACATACGCGTGCTAGATATATTTGTCCTCATTGGTATTGTTACCCACCAAAAGTGAGTGGCCCATAGGAGAAACATTTTCCTTATTCGTCTCTTCGAACCGATAGATGGCAGTCTCTAAGAACCATTAGTAGCCAATGTGACGTGCCATTCATACCTCTACCACCTACATCAGTCAATTGTTACCTCACTCATCTTCCAAGAGCACATGTTGGAAGGTGGGCTTCTCATCAAAAGGTACTTTATTTATTATGCAATCGGGTGCTTATGCTTGTTTATATTTGGGCATTCGTTTATTTGTATCAAGTCTTGTGTACTGTTAGGCCATGTATCAATGTGCCTAGAGTGGGGTCATGATTCATATTGTGTTAAATGCTTACATCAACTTATGGTGCGTCTTTGTGTCAAGGTCTAAGCCAATCAGGATTCCCTATTATTGCATCGTGCAATCATTTCTCGTGTAAATTGATTGCATGCATTGATTGATTAATTCGATGTATAGAACCGAGACTATGTTAAAAAAAAATTAGCAACAAGCCATGAACTATCTAAACATAACCATAACGAAATATAACTGGATCAATAGTAAGACTCGACCTCTATTATATGGTTCCACCATATAATATTTCCATATGAACACCCTTTCTAAATTTAAACTCTTGCCAAAACTTACCTCTGCGAAAACTTTGTGCTCCGCTCAATATATGAGATCTCTGGTAGTTTGTTGATGGGTTGTAATGAAACCAAATTATAATATTGTCACAAGACCTCTACATGAAAGAGATTACACTCGATATTCAAAACATGCGCGAAAAAATTATAATGGATTCAAACCCTTCGAACGAGTTGACATGACCAGATCTCTGTTAAGAATTCATAGCCAAAATTCCACAACGAATAGAAAAAATCAAAACCACTCCCAACCATGTCATGTATTACATTGATTTCAAATCAAACCATCAAATCATTGTACTGAACTTTTCACAAATAGTTAACATATCAAAACTCGTTCATTGTTCGATCGAATATATGTCGTCGCTCCTCCATTGCATTCAACTCGTAGTCGCATGACTTGTTATGGTCACATGGTTGTCCCAATCGACCATAAGATCGACTTTTTAAACCCGGAGCCAACATTTCCATAAGCCATAAGACAATGCCCATATGACCTAGACCCAAGAATCATTGAGTGTCAAAATGCTAATGCCATCTACAATGTCACAACAACCACGTGGCATACCTAGAGGGGGCCACATGTCATCCAAAACACGCTCATTAGATAGCTGAAATTTCGACTTTTGTCTGACAAGTGGCAGGCTCGGGTGGCTCCTCGTCGACATGCTAACATCGTCTACTAATATAACCTTGCCACGTGTCATAATCCTATTGGTCTGCTTGGACTGGTTAAACATCAAGCATCATTTCCTTCATCTGACCATTAATTTGTTGAGGACACAGTGGATTGATCTGAGACTTGCATGGTTTTTAACTATGTTAACTAATGCACAACTCCATGTGCTTGTGGCCATTGATCTGCCTATCCAATGGTGTATCTTCAAGAAACTTGCACGATGTTTAACAAATTAATATTTTGGTTTTGGCCCTATAGTTTTTCCTTTTAAAATTTGCCCTGATTAATACTAATTTTCAACTAACCATAACTTCTCACTTGGCAGGATTTTTTCTAAGAAAAATATAGGATTGAAGAGGTATCGATGAGAACTACACAACCATGCTATTAGTGAGATATTTTGGGCAT
Source organism: Pinus taeda (assembly GCA_000404065.3). NCBI lineage: Eukaryota > Viridiplantae > Streptophyta > Pinopsida > Pinales > Pinaceae > Pinus > Pinus taeda. Next base: position 175,103 of record APFE030510921.1, read on the forward strand.
TTTTTCTTCTTCAAAAACTAAAATAAATTCAAGCACCTTGTTACTGCTCAAACCAGTAGGGGAGCTAAAGGGGATTCCTAAAGGAGAAATGTTAGGCCAAGGGCAACAAATGCAGACTTAGCCCATTGTCACCTTAAGGCTCCCTTCTATTTACGGACTTTCACTGATGGGAGGAGACCCAATATATTATGGAGTCCCTGATGAAGGATAAGTCATCAAAATGATGTGGAGTGACCCAAATAGTCCCTTTCCCAGAAGAGTTAGAAGGATAAGGCTTGCTTGTTTTCTAAGCGAAGTACAATGTCTTCTAGGGAAATGAAATGAGGATTGAAGGGTTAGGTTTATGGGATATTACTTATGAAGGAAATTCCTAATCCCTAAAATCCTTATTGTAACTGGTATCCCGGATGGTTCTTGAAGAATTGTCTTTCAAAGGAATTGGGCCACACGGGACCAAGTGGACCTGGTCTAGGATAGGGGGAATGAGTACAACAACAAATGATGTTCTTAACCTAGACAAGGTGGGGAGAGGATCAAAGAAACAATTTTCACTTGAAGGTGTTGGTTTGATCCTATGAGGTACCATCCTTGAGGATGCTAATGCAAAGTTTGATCCCGGAGCTAGGGCTTGGCTTTTCTCGAAAATCCACAGACGAAATGGCTTCAAAATTGGAGGAGAGCTTGACGAAACAGCAGCGCATGAGACCGTAGGAGATTGAACATTTTTGAGGGCTAGCTTGTTGGTAAATTGATGCCCTATGTGCCCCAACTTAACTAGACCTAGAAGAAGGTGAAAGAATGTGATTTTTGGTGATCACCATTTGGTAGATCAGTGCCTTAATCAAGCCCTTGTTCAATTTTTTGTGTTAGTAGCCTTGCCTCAATGTTATTTATCATTTCTGGAAGATTCATGAAGTCCTAGGCAGAGGCCTAAGTCCTAGTCTTGAAAACGTGGCTCAGAATCCGGGGTTGCTGGCATAGAACTGCCTAACAAAGGCCACAGTCGCATGGAGACCTTTCTATGGGAACAGTTGGAGGGTCTAAGTCGCAGGGAAGGCTTGTTATAGGAGCGACTGGGGATCTAGTTCAACAAAACATCAAGTTCTCTCAGGGGTTGGACACCTGGAGGGGTTGGTTGGCTCTTGGAGGTTTTGTAGTTCCTTAGGAAGGTTAGTTTGGTTTCGTTTAGTCGATTCTACTTCCTTAACTATACTTGGGGAGTTGAAACATATCATAGTAACTCTTCATCTCATGTTTACCCCGGTGGACTGGTTAGCTTGGGTAAAGGCGGGAGGAGGGTGTTATAGCTCTAGCATTGCATGTAAAACTCTTAGGTAAGTGCAGGTATTGTTTTCTTATATTGCATCTTGACATTTATTTTCATATACTAGCTAATATTCTCTCTCAATGGTATTTAGGCTTGTTTATATCATACCATGGCTACATTGAATTGAATTATGGAAATGGAACCTTTGCGGAAATAATTCTTATGCGTATAAGAAATTCATGGCATTGAGAAGAATTAGTAACAATTGAGAATATGTGTAACTCCTAGTAAGAAGGTTTGATGGGTAGTCTACGTTGCAGCCCAATAATGAAGTGGGATAGCTTGAGTGACTCATTCTTAGTTTTTCGTTCCTTCCCCGCTATGTACAGGTGTTAAGGATTCCTTTCTTCATTGATACCTCACTAGATTCGTCAAAACTCATCCCCTTTCCTGTTGCATGCTAGTGTTGCTTCCTCTAGATCTCATCTTTGTTGGTGCTTCACTAGTCCTCACAACACTTGCACCATAGTTAGATACATTTTGTCATTATTGCCTCCTACATTCATAGGTATTTCAAGAACTCTTCCACCTTTGATGACCTTACTTTCTTTGCATGGGCATTGCCACCATTTGTCTTTAATGGTGCTTCCACATTGTCACTGTCTCCCTTATTTTCTCCAATTGCTTTTGTTTGTCTCTTTCCCTTCGTAGAGGGTTGGTGTTGTGAAAAATTGGAGACCCAAATTTCTACTACAACAACTGATTAAGTATCTTCTATTTGTTAAATTACTTAACATATTATTTACTGCATCCTACAACAAATATTGAAACTAATACACTGCAACCTTCATTAATTAAATTAAATGCGGAAAGAAGAAACTGAGCAAGAAAAAAATGCACAACACATGACACCATTATTTTTGGACAAATGTCCCTAGAAAAACCCAATGGAGGTAAGCCGTTGCAACAACTGAGGGTTTGTATTATTAAGCAGTAGTTTTCTGGATACAATTTGTGAGAGAAATCTCACACTGTTATGGGAGATTCGATTCTGATTAGGTGCTTGCTGACTCTGCCTACGCTGCCTCTACATTGACCCTATGCAGAACTGCGTCACTCTAGCTAGGCTCTGCGTCAATGCCTCTCCTGACCTCCTACTTACTGGAAATTTGATCTCTAGGCCTTCCGGTCTCACACCCCGACTTCTTGCATTGAATCTCGTCTCTGCCTTGCACTCCTTGGATCTGGAAAGCTTCCTCCAGTCTACTATCCCTGCCCCTCACTGCAAGAAATCACCTTGATCGATTCTCTCGAAACTTTCACGCTGCCCTCTCTGAGAAAATCGATATCTTGATCTCTCCAATGTGTTTTCCAAATACCAATTGAAGTCCTTCTTGTAATCCTCCAGTTGTGTAATCAATGACCCATATTAGATTCTAATCAATGTCTCAGATCATTTAGACTCAATCTCCTTCTTCTTTTAGAAGTTTCGCCCTCAGTTTGATTAATACCCTTTAATTATTTTAATTTCCTAAGTTTAGACTTAGGCATCCATTAAAAATAATTAATTATTTTAAAAAAAATGTCTTTGGGTGGAATTTCCTAAAATGATTTCTAGGTATTCTGGAATAATTAATTTTGAGGCTTAGAGCACATTCGATGCTACTAGAAATCAACACTCCCTATTAGCGAGGAATGAGTTCTATGAAGTGTTTGACCTAGGTGGTATATCTAGACCCTTTGTGGTCAATCACGTTGTCTTTTGAATACCCGTCTTCAACATCGTCCTCTCTTGCATTCCTATTTGACTATCTTTTGGTGACATTAATTTGACACCATGTTGGTCGTTTATGATGTGGGTAGGTTTGCAAGGGTCTTTAGGTGGATCTACCAATACACGTGATCTAGGGGAGCCCTAGTTTCATCACTCCTTTCTATATAAAGTGTTTCTCATGTTATAAAGGTTGCCGCATGTATAGAGAAACATTTAACTTATACCTAGGCATGGACCCTCCTCTTATGTTACTGTTATCCACTTAATTTTTCCATTAGAATATTATAATTTATTTTACAAGATCAGCAGAGGTCCAACAGGCTATGAAGGAGGCAAGCTAGGGTTAAGTAAACAATAGTTTCAAATAGCTGAAAATGCACAGGTATTTCAAGAATTCTTCCACCTTTGATGCCCTTTCTTTCTTTTCATGGGCATTTCCACCATTTGTCTTTAATGGTGCATCAACAGTGTCACTGCCTCCCTTATTTTCTCCTCTTTCTTTTTTTCATCTCTTGCCCTTCCTAGAGAGTTGGTGTCACTTTCACTCCTCAAGGTAACCCTATAAAATTGTCAAGCAATATTCAAATCTAGCTTGTTGGCATCTCCAAGATGACTCTCATTTTTATAATGGCATGGTATAAATAAACTCTTGTTCATATGTCCTTCATAGAAGACCCAATTTCAGAATATATCGAATGCAAAATGGAAGAAAATGTGACAATAAACTTACACATTTCCAATAGGAATCACTTCGTGAATACCAAAAGTCCGTCCATGCAAAAATCTCCTTCACAAGACAATTCGATCTATAAATGATCATATTACGTCCAAAAGGAAAGATAAGAGCTAATGTACCCTCCTATAGAGAAGAAGAAGTGAGTGAATGATGATCAACAATTGAAAATGACTCCCCTCTATTTTATGAGGGTAAATATGTCACTTTTTCATATTTTTACAAGAAAATCCCAAAAAAAATTGCTTGAAGTTGTAATGTTTCAAACTAGGAAAAATAGTGCTATGCAAAGCAAACAATAAAAACAACACCATAGTATTGAAACATTCAGTGCACACCCATAAAATGTCCAGGAATAACCAATGACTGAGCCATTTTATTATAATCTGGGAGAAAAGTACAATAATGTGGAAGTGGTGCACCTGGGCTTGCCTCAATGGCAAGCGTGATCAAGCCTAGGTGGTAATATGTCTAGCCGAGATGGCACAAATCACTGCTACAATGATGCCCTGCACTGCCTTAGTGAAACTGTGTTGTTTCTTGCGTAGATATTGCTGGAAATCCCACCTCTGATGCTCAGAAAATTCCGGGAAATTAATCCGAGCCTCTCCACCAAATACACAGAACAACCCACGAAGGAATTGGCCAAACGTTGACGTCGAAATTTTGGCTTGAATTTCCCTTAGCTCCTCTAGCTTCCAGCTGAGTTGGGATCCCTATTTGACCCCTTAGATTTTCTAGGAAAATTCTGCAAAATTAGCCCTAAGCTCCTCAACCAAAACCCACCAAAACCCGGAAAGTTTTTGGCCTCCAAAACACAGCAAAATGGTTGAGATAATCTTCCGCGAACTCCCCCTTATCTTTCCCGACAAATAAGTGCTCCACAACTGACCCACGAATCCCGCACGTGTACCCAGTGATGAATTCCTACACTAGTCTTGAGTGTTGGAAGTCAAAATTCTCCCAAACGGAAATCTCCAACTCCCAAAATCCTCCTAAAGTCTAGTATCCACCTGTACTTCCTTCTCCAAAACTCCTCCGGCAATTGCTCCTCGGAAGGCCACTGAATGATCTCCTGCGTATTCCACTACTACGTCTTTTTGGAGTACGCACTAACTGAATGATGGTTGTGTTGGGAGCTCTGAATATCCACCTACAATCTCCCGGAGTGATAGAAAGAAACCTCACTAGGGTGGCACTCGTGGTCCACCGAAGAGAGGGTGGGTTATCTGCTTGCAGAACTCGTGCTAAACAATGGGTGACCTAGCTAAGCAACTAGAGCAACTAAGATTGAGTTCAATATGTTCAAAAGATGCCAAATGAGGTTGAGCCTTCTCTGTTTATAATTTGTGGGCCTCTTTTCCCATGTGGGCCCCTTCCAACTAGCAATTTCACTTTCCCTCCTTAGTCATTTGAACTTCCCTCTAAGGTGGTGTGTATTTCCTCATTTGGGTGGCCCCCACGCTATGCCAACAAAACATTTCAGCCCCTTTTCCCTTCCCAAGTCTTTCCCAAAAATCACATGGGTCCCATGGCCTCCCAAATTGTCAAAATTGTAGAATAAATAAACCTGTGACAATATAATTTCGGAAGGGACATTACAGAAGTTTACAAATATGTTAGCTGATCTTGAGATAGCTCAAAAGCATAATAAAAATGCAAAAATAACCCATACTTGTGGGAATAAAACTCTCCAAAATTATTAACCTCCGAGAATGATCAATTTGCATCAAGCAAGTGATGAAATGGTTCACAGGTGCCCCTCACTCCAACAAGTCATCAAATTCTAGCCAGGGATATTTATTTCATTTTCAAATCTTCCTATTTCATTTTTCTTTGCTCACACTTGCTTGATGGCATATTGCATACAATAAATTCATGTAACATTGCTTTGAATCAAAGATTGGGGATGAGGGTTTTTTTATTAGATTTGGAAATCCTTACATAACCTGCTAATCATTCATCGCAATGATGAGAATTAATCTTTTCCATTTTTCTCCTTCTGCCTCTCTCTCCCTATTCAGTTTTTGTCTCCTATATTTTTGGTCACCTAACTGGTGATTGGTTCTCTTTAGATTGTTGTCTCAAGTAGGGCCCGACTTGAGATAACTTCTTCCTAGATGGGACTGGTTACCATTCTCCTTTCTCATGTCACTTCCTCTGAATACTGGCATTGGTTGGTACATACTATAGACTGCAGCTATAGGATTGTGTAATCATCAATCCAGAGTATCCCTACTCTAAAGTTTTGGTTTCTGACATTGCTAGTACAACTCTAGTGTCTTCTCCACTTTTCTTTCTTTTTTCTCTTCCTCGTTTCCTTTGCTTTTTCATTCTTCTTCTCTCATTCTTTGAGAAGCAACATAGGCGCGCTAGATATTTTTGTCCTCATTGGTGCTGTTACACACCAAAAGTGAGTGGCCCATAGGAGAAACGTTTTCTTTATTCATCTCTTCTAACCGATAGCTAGCAGCCCCTGAGAGCCACTAGTAGCCTATGTGACGTGCCATTCATACCTTTGCCACCTACATCAGTCATGTGTTACCTCACTCATTTTCCAAGAGCACATGTTGGAAGGTGGGCTTCTCATCAAAAGGTACTTTTTTTATTATACAATCGGGTGCTTATGCTTGTTTGTATTTGGGCATTTGTGTATTTGATAAAGGTCTTGTGTACTGTTAGGCCATGTATCGATGTCCCTGGAGTGGGGTCATGATTCATATTGTGTTAAATGCTTACATCAACTTATGGTGTGTCTATGTTTCAAGGTCTAAGCCAATGAAGATTCCCTATTATTGCATAGTGCAATCATTTTTCGTGTGAATCGATTGCATGCATTGAGTGATTAATTCGATGTATAGAACCCAGACTATGTTAAAATATTTTTGGCAGCAAGCCATGAACTATCTAAACATAACCATAAGCAAATATAACTGGATCAATAATGATACTCGACCTCTATTATATGCTTCCACCATATAATATTTCCATATGACCTCCCTTTCTAAATTTAAACTCTTGCAAAAACTTATGTCTACCAAAACTTCGTGCTCCATTCAATATATGAGATCTCTGCTGGTTTGTTGATGGGTTGTAATGAAACCAAATCATAATATTGTCACAAGACCTCCACATGAAAGAGATTACACTCCATGTTGAAAACATGCGTGGCAAAATTATAATGGTTTTGTTGCCGTGCCAATCCAATTAAAAAATCCCGTTTTGCGGGAAAATTTTAACTATTAAAAAATCCTACTTAGACCTAGCCAAATTCCACGAAACTTTTCGTGTGATCTAGTATGGTAATATACATCGACCCTAGACACTAGGATGTGTCAGGGGCTCAATCTTCAAACCGTCACCTCGGCTTTGGGGTGTGCACGAGTGAAAAAATCCAGAGAATTATCCCCCTCTGAAAAGAAAGGAAACGAAAGGGATAATTCACCGGATAAAAAAAACACTCCAAGGTGTACTCGTTTGCTGATCGAGTCCCACATCCTAGGCCTGTTACAAATTCAAGAAACATCATACTAGCATCACTTATTACAATTCCCCGTAGGGTGTGGAATCTGGGTACAGAGAAGAAATATGATGAGAAGATAGAAGGAGAGTTAAAAAACTCTGTTGACTGATGACATCTGATGGTACAAGTGTCCTCTGGATCATCCTTGGGCATGGAGTCGTCACATAATCGTCAGGTGCTACTCCAGCAGTCAACATTTGGCTCCATATGGGGATGCATGCTATATACAAAGTGATAGTGTGCAAGAACCTGGAATCTGCATCCACCGACAAAAGACATATATCAGCAGTATCCATTCAAAATATCATCAAATGAAATAGAATACAGAAACGAAGAAATGAAAATTTATTCTAAGAGCATAAATGACAATTTATTCATGAAATAAAACTACTTAAACAAAAAATGACACGAGATAAGGTTAGAAATATGATACAAAAAGATGCCCCATGGCATCAGATGTCTTCGGTGAAATCCATCTTGAGAACCTGCCTACTCACAGGCAAGTCCATAGGCTCTTTCTTTGATGTGCCTTGCCCAATTCTGACTATGTTGGGATTATGAATTGCCCCAATTTCAACATGTTTGTGGCCATTAGATATACCAAACCTCTTCCTTTTCCTTTTCCGGCTGTTGATGCGCTGAGGCTTGATCCTGCTCAAAAAAGGTGGTTCATTTTTTATATTTTTATTCTTTTTTCGCTTTTTTCTTTTCTTCTTGGTTAGTTGCGATGGTGATGATGATGCATTTATTACCAATCCTACTGCTTTGTCTTGAAAATGCTTTGATGAAAAATTAGAAGTACTCAATCTTTTTGAGCTATGCCTAATCTCTTCGTTTTGAATATGTTCTGTTAAGGGGGGAAAGAAATTTGTCAACACTGCATTACTCCCTGTCTGGCATGATCTATAGATAATCTCATTATTGGGTCTCCTTGGATCCTCAACATGATACCTTTTCTCTAACTCTCGATCAAGTCTGACAAAGGTATTATCAGGCATGGGGATGGTGGCATATGATAAGTCCATTTGAAGGCTGCCACCCAGATCTGATGCCCATTTTCTTGATAGGAGCATTCCCCATGCATCTGGAACATCTATCACAACAATATCCATAGTCATTATTCTATCTGTGTATGCAGCTAGGAAAACCTGTAAATCTTTAATTATCCCACACACTTCAATTCTTTTAGAATCCATTGAACATATGTTGTGATAGGGCCTAGAAACCCTTAAATTCAGTTGCTCCATGACTTTCTTGGTCATGACATTTGATGAAGCCCCTGAATCAAGCATGCAGTTGTGTAAAAGACGATCATTCACTATCAAAGAAACATAAAATGGCTGATGATCTTCATTCCCCACATAATAGTTCATACTTTTCAATACAATTTCTTCATCCTCCGGTTCGTCACTATGCTTTTCTTCCCTTTGAGTAACTTCAATAGCACTTAGTAACTTGGCCCTTTGAGATGGTATCTTTAAAAGTTCTGTCACTGGAACAACAACCTTTGCATTATTCACCCAATTGCCCAAGTCAAAATTTAATTCTGAAGTAGGAGGAGAAAAATTTCTGTGATTATTCCGGTCTCGGATATCCCGTTTCTGATAAAT
>APFE030510921.1:202825-235107 GCA_000404065.3 Pinus taeda
GGAGGGTGTTATAGCTCTAGCATTGCATGTAAAACTCTTAGGTAAGTGCACGTATTTTTTTTCTTGTATTGCATCTTGACATTTATTTTCATATACTAGCTAATATTCTCTCTCCATGGTAGTTAGGCTTGTTTCTATCATATCATGGCTACATTTAATTGAATTATGGAAATGGAACCTTTGCGGAAATAATTCTTATGTGTTTAAGAAATTCACGGCATTGAGAAGAATTAGTAACAATTGAGAATATGTATAATTCCCAACAAGAAGGTTTGATGGGTAGTTTACGTTGTAGCCCAATAATGAAGTGGGATAGCTCGAGTGACTCATTCTCATTTTGTCTTTCCTTCCCCAGCTATGTATTGGTGTTAAGGATTTCTTTCTTCATTGATACCTCACTAGCATCATCAAAACTCATCCCCTTTCCTGTTCCATGCTAGTGTTGCATCTTGTAGCATTTGTTGTTGTGCTAGTTTTTCTAGATCTCATCTTTGTTGGTGCTTCACTAGTCCTCACAACACTTGCAACATAGTTAGATATATTGTGTTTTTATTGTCTCCTACATTCATAGGTATTTCAAGAACTCTTCCACCTTTGATGACCTTACTTTCTTTGCACGAGCATTGCCACGATTTGTCTTCAATGGTACTTCAACAATGTCACTATCTCCCTTATTTTCTCTAATCACTTTTGTTTGTCTCTTTCCCTTCATAGAGAGTTGGTGTTGTGGAAATTTGGAGACCGAAATTTCTACTGCAGCAACTGATTAAGTATCGTCTATTTGTTCAATTACTAAACAAATTATTTACTGCATCCTACAACAAATATTGAAACTAATACACTACAACCTTCACCAATTAAATTAAATGTAGAAACAAGAAACTGAGCAAGAAAGAAACACACAACACATGACACCGTTATTTTTGGACAAATGTCCCCAGAAAAACCCAATGCGGGAAAACCGTTGCAGTAGCTGACGGTTTCTTTTATTAAGCAGTAGTTTCTTGGATACAATTCGTTGGATGCCCAACTAGCGATCCGATACAGAGAGAAACTGGAAAAAAGGTTAGTGAGAGAAATCTCACTGTTATAGGAGATTCGATTTTAATTAGGGGCTTGCTGACTGGGCCTACACTACCTCTACGCAACTTCTGCGTCAACCCTATGTAGAATTGCGTCACTCTGGCTGGGCTCTGCATCAATCCCTCTGCTGACCTCTTACTTACTGGAAATTTGATCTCGAGGCCTTTCGGTCTCACACCCCCGAATTCCTGCATTGAATCTCGTCTCTGCCTTGCACTCCCCGGATTCGGAAAGCTTCGTCTGATATACTAGCCTTTCCCCTTACTGCAAGAAATCACCTTGATTGATTCTCTAGAAACTTTTGTGTTGCCCTCTCTGAGAAAATCGATATCTTGATCTCTCTTCAATGTGTTTTCCAAATACCCATCGAAGTCCTTCTTATAATCCTCCAGTTGAGTAATCAATGGCCCATATTAGATTCTAATCAATGGATCAGATCATTTTGACTTGATCTCCTTCTTCTTCTAGAAGTTTCGCCCTCAGTTTTATTAATACCCTTTAATTATTTTCATTTCCTAAGTTTATACTTAGGCATCCATTAAAAATAATTAATTATTTTAAAAAAACTGTCTCTGGGTGGAATTTCCCAAAACGATTTCTAGGTATTCTGGAATACATATCTCCAGGCCTCCCTTCAAATTTTGAGGCTTAGAACACATTCGATGCTACCAGAAATCAACACTCCCTCTTAGTGAGGAATGAGTTCTATGAAGTGTTTGACCTAGGTGGTTTATCTAGACCCTTTGTGGTCGATCACGTTGTCTTTTGAATACCAGTCTTCAACATAGTCTTCTCTTACATTCCTATTTGAATATCTTTTGGTGACATTAATTTGACACCATGTTGGTCATCTATGACTTGGGTAGGTATACAAGGGTCTTTAGGTGGATCTACCAATACACATGATCTAGGGGAGCCCTAGTTTCATCACTCCTTTCTATATAAAGTGTTTTGTCATGTTATAAAGGTTGCCGCATGTATAGAGAAGTGTTGAAAATATCAGTATCGGCAAAATATCAGCGAGGGTCCAGAAAACAACTTATTGGCAATATCGGCGAACATATCGGCAAATATCGACAAGCATAAAAAAATGATTTATTCAAATTTTTAAACATAGCCGATATTTTGCCAATATTTTCAAAATATCGCGATATTTTGTCGATATTTTGGCGGTATTTTCAAAATATCGCAATATTTTGCCGATATTTTCCGATATTTTGAAAACATCGCAATATTTTCATAACAGAAAATATCGCAATATTTTCAAAACAGAAATATTGCAATTTTTTCTCGGTGATATATCGTTTTTCCGAAAATATCATGATATTTTCGAATATCACCGATATTATCAATAGTGGTATAGAGAAACATTTAACTTATACCCAGGCATGGACCCTCCTCTTATGTCACTGTTATCCACTTAATTTTTCCATTAGAATATTACAATTTATCTTATACCCAAGCATGGACTCCCTTCTTATGTATTTGGCACATTTAAGTGTAGGACTCCTTGAGATTATTAAATAGTTGCTCATGTTGTTTCATATTTCCATCGATTTAAGTTAGGGTTTGTAAGATATGCAAATTTAAGGCACGTGATGGTATATCGCAACTCTTGAAAATAGACTATAATGAATAAGATCAGCAGAGGTCTAATAGGCTATGAAGGAGTCAAGCTAGGGTTAAGTAAACAATAGTTTCAAATAGCTGAAAATGCAGAGGTATTTCAAGAATTCTTTCCACATTTTATTCCCTTTCTTTCTTTGCATGGGCATTTCCACCATTTGTCTTTAATGGTGCATCAACAAAGTCACTGCCTGCCTTATTTTCTCCTCTTTCTTTTTTTCATCTCTTGTCCTTCCTAGAGAGTTGGTGTCACCTTCACTCCTCAAGGTAACCCTATAAAATTGTGAGGCAATAGTCAAATCTAGCTTGTTGGCATCTCCAAGATGACTCTCATTTTTATAATGGCGTGGTATAAATAAGCTCTTGTAGTGTATCGCAAGCACTTGTGTAAGTGTAGGTATTGATCATGTTAACCCCTTACCTCTAGGCGCAACTAAAGGATATTTTAACACATTTGATTTTAATCATAATTCACTACTTGAGCCAAAAGTGTTCTCCTTGTTGTATTTATGTATTATATTGGGCCATGGGGAGCCTTAGTTTCATCTCTCCTTTCTATATAAATTGTTTCTCAAGTTATAAAGGTTGCCGCATGTATAGAGAAACATTTATCTTATACCTAGGCATGGACCCTCCTCTTATGTTATTGTTATCCAGTTAATTTTTCCGGAATATTACAATTTATCTTATACCTAAGCATGGAATCCCTTCTTCTGTATTTGACACATTTAATTGTAGGAGTCTTTGAGATTATTAAATAGTTGCTCATGTTGTTTCATATTTCCATTGATTTAAGTTAGGGTTTGTAAAATATGCAAATTTAAGGCACATGATGGCATATAGCAGCTCTTGAAAATAGCGTATAATGAATAAGATCAGCAAAGTTGCAATAGGCTATGAAGGAGGCAAGCTAGGGTTAAGTAAACAATAGTTTCAAATAGCTAAAAATACACAGGTATTTCAAGAATTCTTCCACCTTTGATGCCTTGTCTTTCTTTGCATGGACATTTCCACCATTTGTATTTATTGGTGCATCAACAATGTCACTACCTCCCTCATTTTCTCCTCTTCCTTTTGTTCATCTCTGCCCTTCCTAGAGAGTTGGTGTCACCTTCACTCCTCAAGGTAACCCTATAAAATTGTAAGGCAATATTCAAATCTAGCTTGTTGGCCTCTCCAAGATGACTCTCATTTTTATAATGGTGTGGTATAAATAAGCTCTTGTAATGTATCGCAAGCGCTTGTGTAAGTGTAGGTATTGATCATGTTAACCCTTTACCGATAGGTGTAAGTAGATGATATTTTAACACATTTGGTTTTAATCATAATTCACTACTTGATCCAAAAGTGTTGCCCTTGTTGTATTCATGTATTATATTGGGCCATGCTTGAATGAGTTTTGCGAAGTGTTTAACCTAGGTGGTATATATAGTCCCTTTGCAGTCGATCACATTGTCTTTTGAATACCCATCTTCAATATAGTCCTCTCATACATTCCTATCTGACTATCTTTTGGTGACATTGATTTGACACCATGTTCGTCGTTTATGACTTGGGTAGGTATGCAAGGGCCTTTCTATGGATCTACCAATACACATGATCTAGGAGAGCCCTAGTTTCATCGTTGCTTTCTATGTAAAGTGTTTCTGATGTTATAAAGGTTGTCGCATGTATAGAAAAACATTTTTCTTATACCCAAGCATGGACCACCCTCTTATGTGTTTGGCACATTTTAGTCTGGCATACCTGGAGATTATTCTATAGTTGTTCATGCAATTTCATATTTCCATTGATTTAAGTTAGGGTTTGTGAGATATGCAAATTTAAGGCACACCATGGGATATAAGAGCTCTAGCAAATAGCCTATAAGGAATAAGATCATCAAAGGAACAATAGGATATGAATGAGGCAAGCTAGGGTTAATTAAACAATAGTTTCAAATGGCTGAAAATGCATATGAAAACAATAAATACCAAGACATCAGCCCTAATTTTAAGGTTAAAATATTCAATTAATGCTAGATTTTTCTATTTATTATTTATTAAATGCAATCCCTTCCAATAGGGCAATAACTTATGGACATAAAATTGTGGTTAAATGTATATTTTAAGCTAAACCCAAACCAACCCTAGTTACCATGAAATGAAAGAAGAAAGGAAGATTTATAATCATGAACACCTATTAGTTTAGAGCCTTTATCTAGTTAGGCAATGGAGACAATTAGTGAAAGGTCAATGATAGAGGGCCTTTGATGAAGAGCGTGAAAGATTGAATTTATTCAATTAGAAATGACTAGTGACTTCACTATATGGAATATTTTGATGTCAAAGGATGCATGAATCAAGTTCCTTTGATGGACTCTTGCAAAACAAATTTTACATGCCATGAAGGATCAATATTTCAAGAAAATATATTGCACTTGTTAATATGGCATTCATAGAAGACCTAATTTCAGAAATATATCATGCAAAATGGAAGAAAATGTGACAATAAACTTACACATTTCCAATAGGAATCAATTCATGAATACCAAAAGTTTGTCCATGCAAAAATATCCTTCACAAGACAATTCGATCTATAAATCGAAAGTGACTACCCTCTATTTTGTGAGGGTAAATATGTCACTTTTTCATAATTTTACAAGAAAATCCCCAAAAAATTGCTTGAAGTTGTAATGTTTCAAACTAGGAAAAATAGTGCTATGCAAAGCAAATAATAAAAACAACACCATAATATTGAAACATTCAGTGCACACCCATAAAATGTGCAGGAATTACCAACGGCTGAGCCATTTTATTATAATATGGGAGAAAAGACAATAATGTGGAAGTGGTTCACCTGGGCTTGCCTCAATGGCAAGCGTGATCAATGCCAGGTGGTAAATGTGAAGCTGAGATGGCACAAATCACTGGTACAAAGATGCCCTATGCTGCCCTATTGAAATTGTGTTGTCTACTGCGTAGATGTTGTAGGAAACTCCACCTCCGATGCTTAGAAAATTCCAGGAAATTAACTTGGGCCTCTCCACCAAATACATAGAACAACCCATGAAGGAATTGGCCAAATGTTGATGTCGAAATTTTGGCTTGAATTCTCCCTAGCTCCTCTAGCTTCTAGCTGAGTTGGCATCCCTGTTTGACCCCTACAGATATGTCGAGAAATTTCTGCAAAATTAGCCCCAAGCTCCTCAACCGAAACCCACCAAAACCCAGAAAGTGTTTGGCCTGGTTTTGACCTCGGAAATTCTTCCTCCCAAGAGTCACGCCCTCCTCCAATTGTTGAAGTGTACGGCCTGCCTGTAAATCCATAATAAGCCCTCCAAAACACACCAAAATGGCTGAGATAATCTTCCCCGAACTTCCCCTTATCTCTCCCGTCAAATACTCGCTCCACAACTGAACCACGAATCCCCCACGTGTGCCCAATGATCAATTCCTGCATTGGTCCTGAGTGTTGGCAATCACACTGCTCCCAAACGGAAATCTCTAGTTCCCAAAGTCCTCCTAAAGGATAGTCTTCCCCTATACTTCCTTCTCCAAAACTCCTCTAGCAATTGCTCCCCGGAAGGCCATTGAATGAACTCCTGCATATTCCACAACTGCATCTTTCTAGAGTACGTAATGACTGAATGATGGCTGCATTGGGAGCTCTAAATATCCACCTACAATCTCCCAGAATGATATAAAGAAACCTCACTAGGGTGGCACTCATTGTCCACCGAAGAGAGGGTAAGTTATCCGCTTGGATAATTCGTGCTAAATATAGCGGGTGACCCGGCTACGCAGCTATAGAAACTAAGAGTGAGTTCAACATGTCCGAAAGATACCAAATGAGGCTGAGCCTCCTCTATTTATAATTCGTTAGCCTCTTTACCCATGTGGGCCCCCTCCAACTAGAAATTTCACTTTCCCTCCTTAGTCATTCGAACTTCCGTCTAAGGTGGTGCGTACTTCCTCATGTGGGTGGCCCCCACGCTATGCCAACAAAACATTTCAGCCCCTTTTCCCTTCGCAAACCTTTCCCAAAAATCACATGGGTCACATGGCCTCCCAAATTGTCAAAATTGTAGAATAAATAAACCTGTAACAATTTAATTTTGGAAGGGACATTACAGAAGTATACAAATATGTTAGCCGATCTTGAGATAGCTCAAAAGCATAATAAAAATGCCAAAATAACCCATACTTGTGGGAATAGAAACTCTCCAAAATGATTAACCTCCAAGAATGATCAATTTGCATCAAGCAAGTGATGAAATTGGTCATAGGTGCCCCTCACTCCAACAAGTCATCAAATTCTAGCCAGGGATATTTATTTCATTTCCTATTTCATTTTCAAATCTTCCTATTTCATTTTTCTTTGCTCATACTCGCTTGCTGGCATATTGCATACAATAAATCCATGTAACATTGCTTTGAACCAAAGCTTGGGGATGAGGGATTTTTTATTAGATTTGGAAATCCTTACATAACCTGCTAATCATTCATTGCAATGATGAGCATAATCTTTTCCATTTTTCTCCTTCTGCCTCTCTCTCCCTATTCAATTTTTGTCTCCTATATTTCTGGTCACCTCACTAGTGATTGGTTCTCTTTAGATTGTTGTCTTAACTAAGGCCCGACTTGAGATAACTTCTTCTTAGATGGGACTGGTTACCATCCTCCTTTCTTCTGTCACTTCCTTTGAATATTGGCATTGGTTGGTACATCCTATAGACTGCAGCTATAGGATTGCATAATCATCAATCCAAAGTATCCCTCCTCTAAAGTTTTTGTTTCCGACATTGCTATTACAACTCTAGTGTCTTCTCCACTTTTCTTTCTTTCTTCTCAGCCTCCTTTCCTTTGCTTTTTCATTCTTCTTCTCTCATTCTTTGAGAAGCAACATATGCATGCTAGATATTTTTGTCCCCATTGATTTTGTTACCCACCAAAAGTGAGTGGCCCATAGGAGAAACTTTTTCCTTATTCATCTCTTTGAACCGATAGCTGGAAACCCATGAGAGCCACTAGTAGCCGACGTGACGTGCCATTCAAACCTTTGCCACCTACATCAGTCATGTTTTACCTCACTCATCTTCCAAGAGAACAAGTTGGAAGGTGGACTTCTCATCAAAAGGTACTTTATTTATTATGCAATCAGTTATTTATGCTTGTTTGTATTTGGGCATTCTTGTATTTGTATCAAGTCTGTGTACTGTTAGGCCATGTATCAACGTGCCTGTAGTGGGGTCATGATTCATATTGTCTTAAATTCTTACATCAACTTATGGTGCGTCTATTTGACAAGGTCTAAGCCAATCAGGATAACCTATTATTGCATCATGCAATCATGTCTTGTGTCAATCGATTGCATGCATTGAGTGATTAATTCGATGTATAGAACCCAAACTATGTTAAAAAAAATTTAGCAACAAGCCATGAAATATCTAAACATAACCATAACCAAATATAACTAGATCAATAATGAGGCTTAACATATATTATATGCTTCCACCATATAATATTTGAAATTTCCATATAAACTCCCTTTCTAAATTTAAACTCTTGCCGAAACTTACCTCTGCCAAAACTTTGTGCTCCGCTCAATATATGAGATCTCTGCTAGTTTGTTGATGGGTTGTAATGAAACCAAATCATAATATTGTCACAAGACCTCCACATGAAAGAGATTACACTCCATATTCAAAACATGCGCAACAAAATTATAATAGCTTCAAACCCTTCCAATAAGTTGACAGGACTAGATCTTCGTTACGAATTCATAGCCAAAATTCCACAACGAATAGAAAAAACTCAAAACTAGTTCATTGTTCGATCGAATATGTGTCGCCACTCCCGGAGCCAATGTTTCCATAAGCCATAAGACCATGCCCATATGACCTAGATCCAAGAATCAATGAGTGTCAAAATGCTAATGCCATCGACAATGTCAGAACAACCACGTGGCATACCTAGAGGGGGCCACCTGTCACCCAAAACATGCTCATTAGATAGCTGAAATTGCCATTTTTGTCTGACAAGTGGTAGCCTCGGGTGGCTCCTCGTCGAAATGCTAACTAATGCACAACTCCATGTGCTTATGGCCATTGATCTGCCTATCCAATGGGTGATCTTCAAGAAACTTGCACGATGTTTAACAAATTAATATTTTGGGTTTGGCCCTATAGTTTTTCCTTTTAATTTTTGCCCCAATTAATATTAATTTTCAACTGGCCATAACTTCTCACCCGGGAGGATTTTTTCCAAGAAAAATATAGGATTGAAGAGGTATCGATGAGAACTACGCAACCATGCTATTAGTGAGATATTTTGGGCATTTTTTCTTGTTCAAAAACTAAAATAAATTCAAGCACTGTGTTACCACTCAAACTAGTAGGGGACCTAAAGGGGATTCCTAAAGGGGAAATGCTAGGCCAAGGGCAACAAATAGAGACTTAGCCCACTGTCACCTCAGATAAGGCTCCCTTCTATTTACAGACTTTCACTGATGGGAGGAGGCCCGATATATTATGGAGTTGCTGATGAAGGATAAGTCATCAAAATAATGTGGAGTGACCCAAATAATCCCTTTCCCAGAAGATTTAGAAGGATAAGGCTCTCTTGCTTTCTAAGAAAAGTATAATGTCTTGTAGGGAAATGAAAGGAGAATTCAAGGGTTAGGTTTATGGGATATAACCTATGAAGGAAATTCCCAATCCCTAAAATCCTTATTGTAATTGGTATCCCAGATGGTTCTTGAAGAATTGTCTTTCAAAGGAATTGGCTGGGCTCTGCATCAATCCCTCTGCTGACCTCCTACTTACTGGAAATTTGATCTCGAGGCCTTCCGGTCTCACACCCCCGACTTCCTACACTGAATCTCGTCTCTGCCTTGCACTCCCCGGATCTGGAAAGCTTCCTCTGATATACTAGCCTTTCCCCTTACTGCAAGAAATCACCTTGATTGATTCTCTAGAAACTTTTGCATTGCCCTCTCAGAGAAAATCAATATCTTGATCTCTCTCCGATGTGTTTTCCAAATACCCATCAAAGTCCTTATTATCCTCCAGTTGAGTAATCAATGGCCCATATTAGATTCTAGTCAATGGCTCAAATCATTTGGACTTGGTCTCCTTCTTCTTCTAGAAGTTTCGCTCTCAGTTTGATTAATACCCTTTAATTATTTTAATTTCCTAAGTTTAGACTTAGGCACCCATTAAGAATAATTAATTATTTTAATAAAATTGTCTCTGGGTGGAATTTCCCAAAACGATTTCTAGGTATTCTAGAAGACATGTGTCCAAGCCTGCCTTCAAATTTTGAGGCTTAGAACACATTCAATGCTACCAGAAATCAACACTCCCTCTTAGCGAAGAATGAGTTGTATGAAGTGTTTAACCTAGGTGGTATATCTAGACCCTTTGTGGTCGATTACTTTGTCTTTTGAATACCCGTCTTCAACATAGTCCTCTGTTACATTCCTATTTGAATATCTTTTGGTGACATTAATTTGACACCATGTTGGTCGTTTATGACTTGGGTAGGTATGCAAGGGTCTTTAGGTGGATCTACCAATACACATGATCTAGGGGAGATCTAGTTTCACCACTCCTTTCTATATAAAGTGTTTCTCATGTTATAAAGGTTGCCGCATGTATAGAGAAACATTTAACTTATACCCAGGCATGGACCCTCCTCTAATGTTACTATTATCCACTTAATTTCTCCATTAGACTATTACAATTTATCTTATACCCAAGCATGGACTCCCTTCTTATGTATTTGGCTCATTTAAGCGTAGGACCCTTTGAGATTATTAAACAGTTGCTCATGTTGTTTCATATTTCCATCGATTTAAGTTAGGGTTTGTAAGATATGCAAATTTAAGGCACATGATGGTTACTGGTATATAGCAGCTCTTGAAAATAGACTATAATGAATAAGATCAGTAGAGGTCCAACAAACTATGAAGGAGGCAAGCTAGGGTTAAGTAAACATTTGTTTCAAATAGCTGGAAATACATAGGTATTTCAAGAATTCTTCCACCTTTGATGTCGTTTCTTTCTTTGCATGGCCATTTCCATTGTTTGTCTTTAATGGTGCATCAACAATGTCCCTGCCTCCCTTATTTTCTCCTCTTTCTTTTTTTCATCTCTTGCCCTTCCTAGCGAGTTGGTGTCACCTTCACTCCTCAAGGTAACCCTATAAAATTTTCAGGCAACATTCAAATCTAGCTTGTTGGCATCTCCAAGATGACTCTCATTTTTATAATTGCATGGTATAAATAATCTCTTGTAATGTATCGCAAGCACTTGTGTAAGTGTAGGTATTGATCATGTTAACCCCTTACCTCTTGGCGTAACTAAAGGATATTTTAACACATTTGATTTTAATCAAAATTCACTACTTGAGCCAAAAATGTTTTCCTTGTCGTATTCATATATTATATTGGGCCATGCTTGAATGAGTTCTGTGAAGTGTTTAACCTAGGTGGTATGTCTAGGCACTTTGAGGTCGATCACATTGTCTTTTAAATACCCATCTTCAAGATAGTCCTCTCTTACATTCCTATCTGACTATCTTTTGGTCACATTAATTTGACACCATGTTGGTTGTTATGAATTGGGTAGGTATGCAAGGGCATTTAGCTAGATCTACCAATACACATGATCTAGGGGAGCCCTAGTTTCATCACGCCTTTCTATATAAACTATTTCTTATGTTATAAAGGTTGCCACATGTAAAGAGAAACATTTATCTTATACCCATGTATGGACCCTCCTCTTATGTTATTGTTATCCACTTAATTTTTCCATTAGGAATATTACAATTTATCTTATACCCAAGCATGGACTCCCTTCTTATGTTTTTGACGCAGTTAACTGTAGGAATCTTTCAGATTATTAAAGAGTTGCTCATGTTGTTTCATATTTCCATCGATTTAAGTTAGGGTTTGTAAAATATGCAAATTTAAGGCACATCATGGTATATAGAAGCTCTTGAAAATAGCCTATAATGAATAATATTAGCAAAGGTCCAATAGGCTATGAAGGAGGCAAGCTAGGGTTAAGTAAACAATAGTTTCAAATAGCTTAAAATGCACAAGTATTTCAAGAATTCTTCCACCTTTGATGCCCTCTCTTTCTTTGCATGGGCATTTCCACCATTTGTATTTAATGGTGCATCAACAATGTCACTGCCTCCCTCATTTTCCCCTCTTTCTTTTGTTCATCTCTTGCTGTTCCTAGAGAGTTGGTGTCACCTTCACTCCTAAAGGTAACCCTATAAAATTGTAAGGCAATATTCAAATCTAGCTTGTTGGCCTCTCCAAGATGACTCTCACTTTTATATTGGCGTGGTATAAATAAGCTCTTGTAAATTGTAATGTATCGCAAGCGCTTGTGTAAGTGTAGGTATTGATCATGTTAACCCCTTACCTCTAGGCGTAACTAGAGGATATTTTAACACATTTGAATTTAATCATAATTCACTACTTGATCCAAAAATGTTGCCCTCATTGTATTCATGTATTATATTGGGCCATCCTTGAATGAGTTCTGTGAAGTGTTTAACCTAGGTGGTATATATCTAGTCCCTTTGCAGTCGATCACATTGTCTTTTGAATACCCATCTTCAAGGTAGTCTTGTCGTACATTCCTATCTGACTATCTTTTGGTGACATTGATTTGACACCATGTTGGTCGTTTATGGCTTGGGTAGGTATGCAAGGGCCTTTAGGTGGATCTACCAAAACACATGATCTAAGGGAGCCCTAATTTCATCACTCCTTTCTATATAAAGTGTTTCTCGTGTTATAAAGGTTGTCACATGTATAGAAAAACATTTTTCTTATACCCAGGCATGGGCCGCCCTCTTATGTATTTGGCACATTTTAGTCTGGGATACTTGGAGAATATTCTATAGTTGTTCATGCAATTTCATATTTCCATTGATTTAAGTTAGGGTTTGTGAGATATGCAGATTTAAGGCACACGATGGGATATAAGAGCTCTAGAAAATAGCCTATAAGGAATAAGATCATCAAAGGAACAATAGGATATGAACGAGGCAAGCTAGGGTTAAGTAAACAATAGTTCAAATGGCTGAAAATGCATATGACAACAATGAATACCAAGACATCAGCCCTAATTTTAGGGTTAAAATATTCAATTAATGCTAGATTTTTCCTTTTATTATTTATTAAATGCAATCCATTCCAATAGGTCAATAACGTATGGACATAAAATTATGGTTAAATGTATATTTTAAGCTAAACCCAAACCAACCCTAGTTACCATGAAATTAAAGAAGAAAGGAAGATTTATAATCATGAAAACCTATTAGTTTAGAGCCTTTATCTAGTTAGGCAATGGAGACAATTAGTGAAGGGTCAATGACATAGGGCCTTGGATGAAGAGGGTGAAAGATTGAATTTTTTCAATTAGAAATGACTAGTGACTTCACTATATGGAATATTTTGATGTCAAAGGATGCATGAATCAAGTTCCTTTGATGGACTCTTGCGAAACAAATTTTACATGCCACGAAGGATCAAGATTTCAAGAAAATATATTACACTTGTTAATATGGCATTCATAAAAGACCTAATTTTAGAAATTTAGCATGCAAAATGGAAGAAAATGTGACTATAAACTTACACATTTCCAATAGGAATCACTTCATGAATACCAAAAGTCTGTCCATGCAAAAATCTCCTTCACAAGACGATTCGATCTATAATTGATCATATTACGTCCAAAAAGAAAGATAAGAGCTAATGTACCCTCCTCTAGAGAAGAAGTGAGTGAATGATGATCAACAATTGAAAGTGACTCCCTTCTATTTTGTGAGGGTAAATATGTCACTTTTTCATAATTTTACAAAGAAAATCCCAAAAGAAATTGCTTGAAGTTGTAATGTTTCAAACTAGGAAAAATAGTGCTATGCAAAGAAAACAATAAAAACAACACCATAATATTGAAACATTCAGTGCACACCCATAAGATGTCCAGGAATAACCAATGGCTGAGCCATTTTATTATAGTCTAGGAGAAAATGTTGGATGTGGGATCCCCCCAAGGCAAGTTTTGGGGCTTGAAGCCCAAGTTTTGACTAAGTCTATTGTAAAGACTCCGCGATTTGTGGGCACGGAGTGCAAAGCTATAATAGAGTCATATGGTTGTCCGCCCTTACTTTTATAAATGTAGTGTCAGTTTGAGAAATCTACCCATGGTCCGCGGACCATGGGATTGTATAAATGGAGCGAGGTTCTAAGTGTAAAACATCTAATAATCTAAGTATAGAAATAAATCAATGAAGCAGTGAGTCGAAGTGTAGAGTTGTGTTTTTGGGTCGTAGAGTAGGAGAAGGCTTTGCAGCTAAGTGCGCAGAGGCCTATTAGTCCGCAACTGAGTGCGCAGACCCTATAGCTGAGTGCGCAGGGCAGGTTGAGTTTGTAACTGTTGGAAACAGCAATAAAGAGAAGTTTTACCATATTTTTGTGTATCTTTTCCTGTTTTATGCATTATTGGGTATGAATTACAAGCTTACTATTTATTTACTGCGCGAACTTATATAAATGTGCTAAGTAAGTGAATATAATACAAGGTATCTATTGATGAGAAGATAACTAACTATTATAAGAAGATAAGTAAGATACACGGTGTGACTTAGGGAAAAACTGTAGATCATTGCTCTAGCAGTGCGAAAGCCCCATAGCTCCTGGTTAGGGCTGCGTGAAGGTGAATATATCAGGGTGCGAAGGCCTTGCAGGCCAGGGAAGTGCGCAAAGTAACCTGCGCGAAGGTGTTCATAGTTGGACTAAAATCAACCCCTCAGACATCTCAAGGGTGTGGAAACCTGGTGCCAGCATTACCCCCATACTGCTTCGGGGGAGACCTCAGTTTGTGCTCCGCGGACTGTTGCCAAAAGGGCCAGTAGTACAGGGATTTGTTTGGCTAATTAACTTCCAACCTGGGTTAGGCCCTAACAAGCCAACAAAAAAGTACAATAATGTGGAAGTGGTGCACCAGGGCTTGCCTCAATGGCAAGCGTGATCAAGCCTAGGTGGTCATATGTCAAGCCCAAATGGCACAAATCACTGCTACAATGATGCCCTGCACTGCCCTAGTGAAACTGTGTTGTCTACTGCGCAGATGTTGTTGGAAACCCCACCTCTGATGCTCAAAATATTCTGGGAAATTAACTCGGGCCTCTCCACCAAATACACAGAACAACCCATGAAGGAATTGGCCAAATGTTGACATAGAAATTTTAGCTTGAATTCTCCCTAGCTCCTATAGCTTCTGGCTGAGTTGGGATCCCTGTTTGACCCCCCAAATCTGCCAGGAAAATTCTGCAAAATTAGCCCCAATCTCCTCAACCAAAACCCATCAAAACCCAAAAAGCATTGGCCTGGTTTTGACCTCGGAAATTTTTCCTCCTATGAGTCACGCTCTCCTCCAATTGCTGAAGTGTACAACCTGCCTATAAATCCATAATATGTAATATCCCTTTTCAGGGATATCCCTCAAACACAAGCAAACTCTAACCAGAGATGGACTAGGAGGGCGTTTACTAGATATGTCGCCTTTGAAAAGAGGACGAGATCTAGAGGCTACCTGGCCCTTTCCAGACTTTGTCTAAGAGTACAGGAGAAAAACACGCAAGTGGTATAGTAGCCGGGAAGCTCAAAGAGATAAAAATAACAATAGTGCAACATACAATAATGTATACATGGAATATAAGCAGATACTCAAGAAATGTAGAGAGAAATGCTAAGCCATTTTATTATACTGAGTAAGCGAAAGAGTACAAGAGGTGATCAGAAAGATATCACCTCAACTTGCACAAGGCAAGTGAAGAAATACACTCAGAATGGTAAGGAAATGGCCTCTCTCTGAACTGCGTCCAAGCTGCCGGAGAACTGTTGCGCTACTGCTACTATTGGAATCAAGTGAGCATTTGGGGCTGTTCCCCTCCTCAGAAGATGCTGAAACTCTGGAATCAGTCTCTGCTCAATAAACCCAGAAAGCTTTTCTAAAATAGCTGACCCCCAAAAATCACCCCATTGAGGATCTACGCTATCCCTCAAGGCTTTGTGCTACCACTGAAGAGAATCCTCCAAAACTCTACCCGAGACTCTGCCAAAATCCCCCAATATGCAATGGCTGATCCCTTGCTCAATCTCCAAGCTCAAATCCTCCACATAAACCCAATCCGGAGCTCCTACCAAAAGAGACTGTGTCCTCCTCTCTCAAGACTGCGCAGTCATCAAAATGCTCAGTTCCTCCTCAACTCCAAAGATCGATCCTCCTGGAAAAGACTGATGAAACTACCTTGCCCGAGCAGGGACTCGAAGTCCCCGAGGGCTAAGGGTGAGATCTCCGAACGGAGACACTCCATGCACTAAACAGTGCTGCAGATAGGCTAAATAGCCAACTTGCTCTAAGTCGAAGTGACTAGCTCAAATGCAACATAATTGAATACCAAAATGAGGAGGCTCCTCTCTCCTTTATAGCGTTGAACTCTCTCAAAACCCTAAGGCCCACCTCCTCCAACGTAGCCTCTCTCTTGCCACGTGCTCCTCTCCATCTGTGCAGTCCCTCTAAGTGTCTACGTGGGCCCCCTTCTCTATGTGGTCCTTTGGCCCCCCTTGGCTCCCCTTTTGAGTTACAACGTTGTGCTACTAGGGAGTGACTTTATTCAAAAAGTGAGTTATGTCCCCCTTTCCTCACCTTTTTATTTATAAATCACTATAGAAGGAAAAATTGAGCAAAATCGAATATTCCAATTAGCCATGGCTAATTAGGAATATTACATAATAAGCCCTCCAAAACACACCAAAATGGTTGAGATAATCTTCCCCGAACTTCCCCTTATTTTTCCCGACAAATACTCGCTCCATAACTAACCCACGAATCCCCCACATGTGCCCAGTGACGAATTCCTACGTTGGTCCTGAGTGCTGGCAATCACACTACTCCCAAATGGAAATCTCTAGCTTCCAAAATCGTCTTAAAGGCTAGTCTTCCCTTGTACTTCCTTCTCCAAAACTCCTCCAGCAATTGCTCCCTAAAAGGCCACTGAATGATCTCCTGCGTATTCCACTATTGTGTGTTTCTAGAGTACGCACTGACTGAATGATGGATGCATTGGGAGCTCTGAATATCCACCTACAATCTCCCAGAATGATAGAAAGAAACCTCACTAGTGTGGCACTCATGGTCCACCGAAGAGAGGGTGAGTTATCCACTTGGAGAACTCGTGCTAAACAACGAGTGGCCCAGTTACACCACTAGTACAACTAAGAGTGAGTTCAATATGTCCAAAAGATGCCAAATGAGGCTAAGCCTCTTCTATTTATAATTCATGGGCCTCTTTTCTATGTGGGCCCCCTCGAACTAGCAATTTCACTTTCCCTCCTTAGTCATTCGAACTGACCTCTAAGGTGGTGCATATTTCCTCATGTGGGTGGCCCCCACACTATGCCAACAAAACATTTCAGCCCCTTTTCCCTTCCCAAGTCTTTCCCAAAAATCACATGGGTCCCATGGACTCCCAAATTGTCAAAATTGTAGAATAAATAAACCTATAACAATTTAATTTCGAAAGGGACATTACAAAAGTATACAAATATGTTAGCCGATCTTGAGATAGCTCAAAAGCATCGTAAGAATGCCAAAATAACCCATACTTGTGGCAATTAAAACTCTCCAAAATGATTAACCTCCAAGAATGATCAATTTGCATCAAGCAAGTGATGAAATGGTTCATAGGTGTCCCTCACTCCAACAAATCATCAAATTCTAGCTAGGGATATTTCTTTCATTTCCTATTTCATTTTTCTTTTCTCATACTCGCTTGTTGGCATATTGCATACAATAAATCCATGTAACATTACCTTGAACCAAAGATTGGGGATGAGGGGTTTTTTATTAGATTTGGAAATCCTTACATAACCTACTAATCATTCATAGCAATGATGAGAATTAATCTTTTCCATTTTTCTCCTTCTGCCTCTCCCTCTCTATTCAATTTTTGTCTCCTATATTTTTGGTCACCTCACTAGTGATTGGTTCTCTTTAGATTGTTGTCTCAAGTAGGGCCCGACTTGAGATAACTTCTTCCTAGATGGGACTGGTTACCATGCTCCTTTCTCCTGTCACTTCCTTTAAATACTGGCATTGTTTGGTACATCCTATAGACTGCAGCTATAGGATTGCGTAATTATCAATCCAGAGTATCCCTCCTCTAAAGTTTTGGTTCCTGACATTGCTAGTACAACTTTAGTGTCTTCTCCTCTTTTCTTTCTTTTATCGCTACCTCCTTTCCTTTGATTTTTCATTCTTCTACTCTCATTCTTTGAGAAGCAACATACACGTGCTAGATATTTTTGTCCTCATTGGTATTGTTACCCACCAAAAGTGAGTGGCCCATAGGAGAAACTTTTTCCTTATTCATCTCTTCGAACTGATAGAGGGCAGCCCCTGAGAGCCACTAGTATCCAATGTGATGTGCCATTCATACCTCTGCCACCTACATTAGTCATGTGTTCCCTCACTCATCTTCCAAGAGCACATGTTGTAAGGTGTGCTTCTCATCAAAATTTACTTTATTTATTATGCAATCGGGTGCTTATGCTTGTTTGTATTTGGGCATTCTTGTATTCGTATCAAGTCTTGTGTACTGTTAGGCCATGTATCCACGTGCCTAGAGTGGGGTCATGATTCATATTATGTTAAATGCTTACATCAACTTATGGTGCGTCTACGTGTCAAGGTCTAAGCCAATCAGGATTCCCTATTCTTTCATCGTGCAATCATTTCTCGTGTCAATCGATTGCATTCATTGAGTGATTAATTCGATGTATAGAACCCAGAGTATGTTAAAAAAATTTAGCAACAAACCATGAACTATCTATTGATTTGGGATAGCATCGGATTTGATCTAGCCACAAAATTTGGTGGAAAGGTTGGGGCACATGAGATCTCCAATACCCAGAAAGGGTTTGGGCAGATTCTAAAAAGATCAGGAGATATTAAAATAATTAATATTTTTAACAAAGTCCCTAAGTCTAAACTTAGGGAAAGTAAAATATTAATATGAATCTCTGTTAGAATGGTCCAAAAGACATGGATCAAGCCAGATCTAATCTTAGCCGTTGATTAGGGACTTATCTCGGCCGTTGATATGTCAACGGGAAAAGTATAAGAGGAGGCTTGAGGGTCACTTGGGGAACACACCAGAGTGACCAGTCATTCTATTCTCTAGAGCGAGGTTTGCTAAGAGAGATAGAATTAGTGATCGGGAGAGCAACTAAGGGGCATTGAGTACAGAGAGACAAAGAGTAAGAGATACTGCCAGGTTAGCAGCAGAGCAGCCAGTGCTCACGCAGGGCCACGCAGAGGCAGCTAGGTGCTGCACAAAGCACCAGAGGGGCTAGCGTAGCTGACTCAGGGTCTCCTGGGGCTGACGCAAGCCAAGATAGACTAAGAGAGGCTAAAGTAGTCCAAATTGGGCACACGCTGGGGTTTCTGGGGCAATTTGGTGTTGAGTAGCTGCCGAAAGGATTATCCGGGGTTTCAAGTTTTAGCCAGTAGATTTGTCAGAAACCAAGAGGTATTACTGCTAAGGAAATTCTCTGCTGGGTAGGCCAGTTTCAACACCTAGATTGTACTATGATATTGCTTAATAAGAATACCCTCAAATAGTTGCACTGGTTTTCCCACATTGGGTTTTCCGGGGACATTAGTCCAAAAATAATGGTGTCATATGGTGTGTTTCTTCTTGTTTCTTTTAGTTGTTGATCTGTAATATGTTGAGCATGCACTAGTGTTTATTTTTAGTATTTACATTGTAAATAACTTGTTAAGGAAAAATAACAAGTAGGTAGGAATGAATCAGATAAAGTGCATGGAGGGTTTCCAACCAAGTAAACTTAGGAACTTCTACATGGTATCAGAGCGTGATTGCAGATCACAAGAGGACTAAGAGACTACAACCGAGCGAAGCAATAGCAACAGAAAACAGTTGTCCCGAGGTGACAGAAGCTGTTTCTAGCAGCGCAGAAGCCAAGAAGTGATGTAGATCCAACTAGAGCCACGCAGAGGAAGCCGGGAGCTACGCAGAGCCTTAGAGAGGCCATCGTTTTTGACGCAAAGGGCTAGAGGGATGACGCAGGGCATCCCAGGGCTGATGTAGACCCATCCGAGGTGACACAGGGCCAGCGTGAGGCAGAGAGGGCCTGACGTAGTTCACAGAGAGGCAGTTGCTGGGGTCTAAAAGGCTGTAGGAATATTGCAGAGTGGAGCTGGTGAGGTACTATAGTCAGACTAGTATCTGATGGAGCATGGCCAGAGGAGTTGTTGCCGAGGGTTTCTAGCGGAGGAACTTGGATGCGCAGTGCAGTTGCATAAGATGATCAGAGTAGGGGGCATCTCGACAAGCGACAGAAGGATTTCCAGGAGGGAAATCAGGACTCAAAGGGAGTCCAGAAGAGACCTAGAGGAGTCGAACAGAGAACTTCCAGGGGGGAAGTAGAGGAGCATCATGGCACTACACTGGGTAAGAGACCAGGATAGACTGGACAGAGCATCGAACTTCGCAGTCTGGAAGGCTAGAATCTTATCAGTGCTTGACAGGAATCATGTCAAGAACTTCACGTTGAAGGTAATAGCTGTCTCAGTCGACCCTAGTGATAATGACAGGTACGAGGAGGCGATGGCGAGGGCCAAGTGCATTATCCTTGACGGGGTCAAGGATCATATGGTACCACATATAGCCGAGAAGGAAGTGACATTTGAGATGTGGGAGGCTCTCAAGAAGCTGTATCAACATACTTCTGTGCAGAGAAGAATGTTGCTCGAGAATCAGATGAAGAAGGGGCAATTGATTGACACCTTCCTCAGAGGACTGAATGAGATCCGAGACCCGTTGACTGCTATAGGTGCAACACCGGATCAGGAGCTGATGGTGAGGACAACCCTGAATGTTGTCTCAGAAGACTGGGAATTATTTGTCCAGAGTATACTGGGCAGAGGAACACTTCCACCATGGGACAAGATGTGGGCAACTCTTCGCCAGGATGAGATTAGACGGCAGTCGAAGATAGGTAGCAACAGCAAGGGGATCGAAGTCAAGCAAGAGGAGGAAGATGTGGCCCTAACATCTGAGGGGAAGCAGGAAAAGCGAAAGAAGAAAGATCTCTCCAAGATCAAGTGCTTCCACTATGGGGAGCTGGGTCATTATGTGACCCAGTGTCCAAGGAAGAAGAGTAAGGGAGAGTCTCCCGAGACTAAGGCAGTGCCAGCACGGGCAGAGAAGGAAGTTTTGACAGACGATGACTGTGCCATGAGAGCACACACGCTAGTTGAGCGGAAGTGGGGAGACATCGAGCTATAGTCAGGGGGAATACAGGTGATGAGGGGTAGGATTCTCGAGGTACCCAGCCTCTTGGATTAGTCCTTGCTACAGGAGCCCCGATGAGTAGTAGCAGGATTGGTTGATGTGGGTAGAGACGGATGCGGATGGAGCGACAAAAGGAGCTATAGTGCAGGAGTCCCGAGACAATGCAAATCTAGCAAGCTGCAGCAGTGCGAGAGGCACAAGAGTGTTGCACGAGTGTAGGAAGGCACAGAGAGGTGTGCAATGGTGCGAGATGCAGGGAGTTGTTATAGCAATGCAGAGGTCAGAGAGGAAGCACTTGTCAGTGGAAACGGGAGCTTCAGCATCAGTGGGTGTTTCTAGCCCAACAAGGAGGTCAGTTGGGAAATCAGTTACTTACTTCTTAGTAATTGAGTTGCAGTGCAGCAGTGGGCAGCACGATGCAACATGATGAGAGAGGTGCAGTGCAGACGCAGTGTTGGGAGGAAGGACCAGCAGCAGCACGGATGCAGAGGGAGTTGTCGTATAGATGCAGTAGTGGCAGTGGCAGAACCATGGGCAACAGTATAGGATGCAGCAGTGCAGAGGATGTTGGGCAAGAAGGCCTAACATCAGCACAGGTACCGATGCCGGATGATCAAAGTAATACTCAGTGAGGAGTATTGTTAGAGCACAGTCCTCGCTAAGAGGGAGTGTTGATTTTGGGGTAGCATCGGATGTCTCTAGCCATGAATTTGGTGGAGAGGTTGGGCACATGAGATCTCCAATACCTAGAAAGGGTTTGGGCAGATTCTAAACAGATCAGGAGATATTAAAATAATTAATATTTTTAATGGAGTCCCTAAGTCTAAACATAGGGAAAATAAAACATTAATATGTATTAATCTGAATATGTGTTAGAATGGTCCAAAAGACATGGATCAATCCAGATCTAATCTTAGCTGTTGATTAGGTACTTAATCTCAGCCATTGAGATGTCAACAGGATAGGTCTAAGAGGAGGCTTGAGGGTCACTTGGAGAACACACCAGAGTGATCAGTCATTCTATTCTCTAGAGCGGGGTTTCCTAAGAGAGATAGAATCATTGATTGGGAGAGCAGTTGAGGGGCATTGAGTACAGAGAGACAAAGAGGCAGAGATAGTGCTGGGTGTTGAAGTTTCTAAGTTAGTTTAGAAACCCTTCATGTACCTTTTTTGATTTATTTGTACCTACTTGTTATTTTCTTTAACAAGTTATTTACAAAGTAAATACTGAAAATAAACACCAGTGCATGCTCAACATATTACAGATCAACAAATAAAAGAAACAAGAACAAACACACCACATGACACCATTATTTTTGGACCAATGAACCTGGAAAAACCCAAGGCGGAAAACCGGTGCAGCGATCTGAGGGTTTTCTTATTAAGCAATATCAGAGTACAATTTGGGTGCTGAAACTGGCCTACCCAACAGAGAATTTCCTTAGAAGTAATACCTCTTCGTTTCAGACAAATCTACTGCCTGAAACCCCGAATAATCCTTTCGGAAGCTACTTAGCACCAATCTGCCCCTGAAACCCCAACGTTTGCCCAATCTAGGCCGCGTGGGCCTCTCCTAGCCCAGCGTTGGCCCTGCGTCAACCTCAGGAGGCCCTGCGTCAGCTCTCTGAGCCTCTACGTTAGCTACGCTGGCTGCTCTGGTGGTCTACGCAACACTTAGTTGCCTCTGCGTGGCCCTGCGTAAGCATTGGCTGCTCCTGCGTCTCTCTATCTGGTTGCTATCCCCAAACTATCTCTGCCTCTCTGTCTCTCTATACTCAATGCCCCTCAGTTTCTCTCCCGATCACTAATTCTATCTCTCTTAGCAAACCCTGCTCTAGATAATGGAATGATTGATCATCTGGTGTATCCTCCAAGTGACCCTCAAGCCTCCTCTTATACTTTTCCTGTTGACATCTCAACGACCAAGATTAAGTCCCTAATCAATGGCTAAGATTAGATCTGGCTCGATCCATGTCTTTTGGACCACTCTAACACAGATTCATATTAATACACATTAATATTTTATTTTCCCCAAGTTTAGACTTAGGGACTCCATTAAAAATATTAATTATTTTAATATCTCCTGATTCCTTTAGAATCTGCCCAAACCCTTTCTGGGTATTGGAGATATCATGTGCCCCAACCTCTCCACCAAATTTCGTGGCTAGAGCACATCTGATGCCACCCCAAATCAACACCGTGATAGCAAGACAGCAACTAGTGCTCACGCAGGGCCACACAAAGGCAGCTAAGTGTTGTGCAGAGCACCAGAGGGGCCAGCGTAGCTGACGCAGAGGCTCAAAGAGCTGACGCATGGCCTCCTGGGGCTAACACAGGCCAAGATAGGCTGACGCAGTCCAAATTGGGCAGACGCTAGGGTTTTTGGGGGAGATTGGTGCTGAGTAGCTGCCGGAAGGATTATCCGAGGTTTCAGCCAGTAGATTTGTCAGAAACCGAGGGGTATTACTGCTAAGGAAATTATCTACTGGGTAGGCCAGTTTCAGCACCCAGATTGTACTATGATATTGCTTAATAAGAAAACCCTCAAATAATTGCATTGGTTTTCCCGCATTGGGTATTTCAGGGGACATTAGTCCAAAAATTATGGTGTCATATGGTGTGTTTGTTCTTTTTTCTTCTAGTCGCTGATCTGTAATATGTTGATCATGCACTAGTTTTTATTTTCAGTATTTACATTGTAAATAACTTGTTAAGGAAAAATAACAAGTAGGTAGGAATAAATCAGATAAAGTGCATGGAGGGTTTCTAACTAAGTAAACTTAGAAACTTCAACACTATCTAAACATAACTATAACCAAATATAACTAGATCAATAATAAGACTCAACCTCTATTATATGCTTCCACCATATAATATTTCCATATGAACTCCCTTTCTAAATTTAAACTCTTGCCGAAACTTACCTCTGCCAAAACTTTGTTCTTCGCTCAATATATGAGATCTCTGCTAGTTTGTTGATGGATTGTAATGAAACCAAATCATAATATTGTCACAAGACCTCCAAATTAGAGAGATTACACTCCATATTCAAAACATGCGCGACAAAATTTTAATGGCTTCAAACCCTTCCAAAGAGTTCACATGACCAGATCTCCGTTAAAAATTCAGAGCCAAAATTTCATAACAAATAGAAAAAAATCAAAACCACTCCAAACCATGTCATGTATTACATTGATTTAAAACCAAACCATCAGATCATTGTACCGAAATTTTCACAAATAGTTAACATATCAAAACTCATTCATTGTTCGATCGAATATGTGTCATCGCTCCTCCATTGCATTCAACTCGCTATCACATGACTTGTTATGGTCACATGGTTGTCCCAATTGACCATAAGAACGACTTTTTAAACCTGGAGCCAACGTTTCCATAAGCCATAAGACCATGCCCATATGACCTAGACCTAAGAATCATTGAGTGTCAAAATGCTAATGCCATCGACAATGTCGCAACAGCCACATGGCATACCTAGAGGGGGCCACATGTCATCCAAAACACGCTCACTAGATAGCTGAAATTGCCATTTTTGTCTGACAAGTGGCATTCTCGGGTGGCTCCTCGTCGACATGCTAACATCGTCTACTAATATAACCTTGCCACGTGTCATAATCCTATTGGTCTGCTTGGACTGGTTAAACATCAAACATCATTTCCTTCGTCTGAACAATCATTTGCTTCATCTAACCATTAATTTTTTGAGGACTCCATGTGCTTGTGGCCATTGATTTGCTTATCCAATGGTGGATATTCAAGGAACTTGCACGATGTTTAACAAATTAGTATTTTGGGTTTGGCCCTATAGTTTTTCCTTTTAACTTTTGCCCCGATTAATACTAATTTTCAACTGTCCATAACTTCTAACCCGGGAGGATTTTTTGTAAGAAAAATATAGGATTGAAGAGATATCGATGAGAACTACGCAACCATGCTATTAGTGAGATATTTTGGGAATTTTTTCTTCTTCAAAAACTAAAATAAATTCAAGCACCCTGTTACCGCCCAAACTAGTAGGGGACCTAAAGGGGATTCCTAAAGGGGAAATGCTAGGCCAAGGGCAACAAATGGAGACTTAGCCCACTATCACCTCAGTTAAAGCTCCCTTCTATTTACGAAATTTCACCGATGGGAGGAGACCCGATATATTATGGAGTTCCTGATGAAGGATAAGTTATCAAAATGATGCGGAGTGACCCAAATAATCCCTTTCCTGGAAGAGTTAGAAGGATAAGGCTTGGTTGCTTTCGAAGCAAAGTACAATGTCTTCTAGGGAAATGAAAAGGAGGATTCAAGGGTTAGGTTTATGGGATATAACTTATGAAGGAAATTCCCAATCCCTAAAATCCTTATTGTAATTGGTACCCCGGATGGTTTTTGAAGAATTGTCTTTCAAAGGAATTGGGCCACACGTGACCAAGTGGACCCAGTCTAGGATAGGGGGAATGAGTACAACAACCAATGATGTTCTTAACCTAGACAAGGTGGGGAGAGGATCAAAGAAACAATTTTCACTTGAAGGTGTTTGTTTGATCCTATGAGGTACCATCCTTGAGGATGCTAATGCAAAGTTTGATACTAGAGCTAGGGCTTGGCTTTTCTCCCAAATCCACCGACAAAATGGCTTCAAAATTGGAGAGCTTGAGGAAACACCAACGCAAGAGACCTTAGGAGATTGAACTTTTTGGACAGCTAGCTTGTCAGGAAATTGATGCCCTAGGTGCCCTAACTTAGCTAGACCTAGAAGAAGGTGAAAGAATGTGATTTTTGGTGATCACCTTTTGGCAGATCAGTGCCTTAATTAAGCCCTTGTTCAATTTTTTGTGTTATTAGCCTTGTCTCAATGTTATTTATCATTTCTGCAGGTTTCATGAAGTCCTAGGCAAAGGCCTAAGTCCTAGGCTTGAAAAAGTGGCTCATAATCCAGGGTTGCTGGCATAGAACTGCCTGACAAAGGCCACAATCGCATGGAGACCTTTCTATGGAAGCGATTGGAGGGTCTAAGTCACAAGGATGGCCTTATATAGGAGTGACTGGGGATCTAGTTCAACAAAACTTCAAGTTCTCTCAGGGGTTGAACACTTGGAGGGGTTGGTTGGCTCTTGGAGGTTTTGTAGCTCCTTAGGAAGGTCAGTTTGGTTTTGCTTAGTCGATTCCACTTCCCTAACTATACTTGGGGTGTTGAATCATATCATAGTAATTCTTAATCACATGTTTACCTCAGTGGACCGGTTAGCTTGGGTAAAGGTGGGAGGAGGGTGTCATAGCTCTAGCATTGCATGTAAAATTCTTAGGTAAGTGCAGGTATTGTTTTCTTATATTGCATCTTCACATTTATTTTCATATACTAGCCAATATTCTCTCTCCATGGTAGTTAGGAATGTTTCTATCATACCTTTGCTGAAATAATTCTTATGTGTTTAAGATATTCATGGCATTGAGAAGAATTAGTAACAATTGAGAATATGTGTCATTCCCAGCAAGAAGGTAGGATGGGTAGTCTACGTTGCAGCCCAATAATGAAGTGGGATAGCTTGAGTGGCTCATTCTCATTTTGTCTTTCATTCCCCAGCTATGTACTGGTGTTAAGGATTTCTTTCTTCATTGATACCTCACTAGCATCGTCAAAACTTATCCCCTTTCCCGTTCCATGTTAGTGTTGCCTCCTATAGCATTTGTTGTTGTGCTAGTTTTTCTAGATCTCATATTTGTTGGGGCTTCACTAGTCCTCACAACACTTGCACCATAGTTAGATACATTTTGTCGTTATTGCCTCCTACATTCATAGGTATTTCAAGAACTCTTCCACCTTTGATGACCTTACTTTCTTTGCATGGGCATTGCCACCATTTGTCTTCAATGGTGCTTCAACAATGTCACTGTCTCCCTTATTTTCTCCAATCACTTTTGTTTGTCTCTTTCCCTTCGTAGAGAGTTGGAGTTGTGAAAATTTGGAGACGCAAATATGTACTGCAGCAACTTATTAAGTATATTCTATTTGTTTAATTATTGAACAGATTATTTACTGCATCCTACAACAAATATTGAAACTAGTACACTGCAACCTTCACTAATTAAATTAAATGTGGAAACAAGAAACTGAGAAAGAAAGAAATACAAAACACATGACACCGTTATTTTTGGACAAATGTCCCCTAGAAAAACCCAATGCGGGAAAACCGTTGCAGCAGCTGAGGGTTTACATTATTAAGCAGTAGTTTTCTGGATACAATTCGTTGGATGCCCAACTGGCTATCCGATACAGAGAGAAATTGGCAAAAAGGTTAGTGAGAGAAATCTCACACTGTTCTGCGAGATTCGATTCTGATCAGGGGCTTGCTGACTTGGCCTACGCTGCCTCTGCGCAGCTTCTGCATGAACCCTATGCAGAACTGCATCACTTTGGCTGGGCTCTACATCAATCCCTCTCCTGACCTCCTACTTATTGGAAATTTGATCTCGAGGCCTTCTGGTCTGACACCCCGACTTCTTGCACTGAATCTCGTCTCTGCCTTGCACAACCCAGATTTGGAAAACTTCCTTTGGTCTACTATCCTTGCCCCTTACTGTAAGAAATTACCTTGATCGATTCTCTAGAAACCTTTGCGCTTCCCTCTCTGAGAAAATCGATATCTTGATCTCTCTTCGATGTGTTTTCCAAATACCCATCGAAGTCCTTCTTATAATCCTCTAGTTGAGTAATCAATGGCCCATATTAGATTCTAATCAATGGCTCAGATCATTTGGACTCGATCTTCTTCTTCTTTTAGAAGTTTCTCCCTCAGTTTGATTAATACCCTTTAATTATTTTAATTTCCTAAGTTTAGACTTAGGAATCCATTAAAAACAATTAATTATTTTAACAAAAATGTCTCTCGGTGGAATTTCTCAAAACGATTTCTAGGTATTTTGGAATACATGTGTCCAAGCCTCCCTTCAAATTTTGAGTCTTAGAGCACATTCGATGCTACCAAAAATCAATGCTCCCTCTTAGTGAGGAATGAGTTCTATGAAGTGTTTGACCTAGGTGGTATATCTAGACCCTTTGTGGTCGATCACGTTGTCTTTTGAATACTCGTCTTCAACATAGTCCTCTCTTACATTCCTATTTGACTATCTTTTGGTGACATTAATTTGACACCATGTTGGTCATTTATGACTTGGGTATGTATGCAAGGGTCTTTAGGTGGATCTTCCAGTACACATGATCTAGGTGAGCCCTAGTTTCATCACTCCTTTCTATATAAAGTGTTTATCATGTTATAAAGGTTGATGCATGTATAGAGAAACATTTATCTTATACCTAGGCACCTACATCAGTCATGTATTACCTCACTCATCTTCCAAGAGCACATGTTGGAAGGTGGGCTTCTCATCAAAAGGTACTTTATTTATTATACAATCGAGTGCTTATGCTTGTTTTTATTTGGGTATTCTGGTATTTGTATCAAGTCTTCTGTACTGTTAGGCCATGTATCCACGTGCCTGGAGCGGGGTCATGATTCATATTGTGTTAAATGCTTACATCAACTTATGGTGCGTCTATGTGTCAAGGTCTAACCCAATCAGGATTCCCTATTGTTGAATCGTGCAATCATTTCTCGTGTCAATCGATTGCATGCATTGAGTGATTAATTCAATGTATAGAACCCAGACTATGTTAAAAAAAATTTAGCAACAAGCCATGAACTATCTAACCATAACCATAACCAAATATAACTAGATCAATAATGAGACTCGACCTCTATTATATGCTTCCACCATATAATATTTCCATATGAACTCCCTTTCTAAATTTAAACTCTTGTCGAAACTTACCTCTGCCAAAACTTCGTGCTCCACTCAATAAATGAGATCTCTGCTAGTTTGTTGATGGGTTGTAATGAAACCAAATCATAATATTGTCACAAGACCTCCACATGAAAGAGATTACACTCCATATTCAAAACATGCGCGGCAAAATTATAATGGCTTCAAACCCTTCCAACGAGTTGACATGACCAGATCTCCATTACGAATTCATAGCCTAAATTCCACAACGAATAGAGAAGAATCAAAACCAGATCATTGTACCGAACTTTTTACAAATAGTTAACATATCAAAACTCGTTTATTGTTTGATCGAATATGTGTTGCCGCTCCTCCATTGCATTCAACTCGTAGTTGCATGACTTGTTATGGTCACATGGTTGTCCCAATCGACCATAATATAGACTTTTTAAACTCGGAGCCAACGTTACCATAAGCCATAAGACCATGCCCATATGACCTAGACCCAAGAATCATTGTGCCAAAATGCGAATGCCATCGACAATGTCACAACAACCACATGGCATACCTAGAGGGGGCCACATGTCACCCAAAACTCACTCATTAGATAGCTGAAATTGCTATTTTTGTTTGACAAGTGGCAGCCTCGTAGGTTCCTCGTCGACATGCTAACATCATCTACTAATATAACCTTGCCACGTGTTATAATCCTATTGGTCTGCTTGGACTGGTTAAACATCAAGCATCATTTCCTTCATATGACCTTAATTTCTTGAGGACATAGTGGATTGATCTGAGACTTGCATGGTTTTTAACTATGTTAACTAATGCACAACTGCATGTGCTTGTGGCCATTGATCTGCCTATCCAATGGTGGATCTTAGAGAAACTTGCACGATATTTAACAAATTAATATTTTGGGTTTGGCCCTATAGTGCTTCCTTTTAATTTTTGCCTCGATTAATACTAATTTTCAACTAGCCATAACTTCTCACCCGGGAGGATTTTTTCTAAGAAAAATATAGGATTGAAGAGGTATCGATGAGAACTACGCAACCATGCTATTAGTGAGATATTTTAGGCATTTTTTTATTCAAAAACTAAAATAAATTTAAGCACCCTATTACCGCTCAAACTAGTAGGGGACCTAGAGGGGATTCCTAGTGGGGAAATGCTAGGCCAAGGGCAACAAATGGAGACTTAGCCCACTGTCACCTCAGCTAAGGCTCCCTTCTATTTACGTACTTTCACCGATGGGAGGAGACCCGACATATTATGGAGTCCCTGATGAAGGACAAGTCATCAAAATGATGTGGAGTGACCCAAATAATCCCTTTCTTGGAAGAGTTAGAACGATAAGGCTTGGTTGCTTTCGAAGCAAAGTACAATGTCTTCTAGGGAAATGAAAAGGAGGATTCAAGGGTTAGGTTTATGGGATATAACTTATGAAGGAAATTCCCAATCCCTAAAATCCTTATTGTAATTGGTACCCCAGATGGTTTTTGAAGAATTGTCTTTCAAAGGAATTGGGCCACACGTGACCAAGTGGACCCGGTCTAGGATAGGAGGAATGAGTACAACAACCAATGATGTTCTTAACCTAGACGAGGTGGGGAGAGGATCAAAGAAACAATTTTCACTTGAAGTTGTTGGTTTGATCCTATGAGGTACCATCCTTGAGGATGCTAATGCAAAGTTTGATACTAGAGATAGGGCTTGGCTTTTCTCCCAAATCCACCAGCGGAATGGCTTCAAAATTGGAGGAGAGCTTGAGGAAAAACCAGCAGAGGAGACCTTCGGAGATTGAACTTTTTGGAGGGCTAGCTTGTCGATAAATTGATGCCCTAGGTGCCCCAACTTAGCTGGACCTAGAAGAAGGTGAATGAATGTGATTTTTGGTGATCACCTTTTGGTGGATCAGTGCCTTAATCAAGACCTTCTCAATTTTTTGTGTTAGTAGCCTTGTCTCAATGTTATTTATCATTTCTGGAAGTTTCATGAGGTTTTAGGCAGTGGCCTGAGTCCTAGCCCTAAAAGAGTGGAGTTATCTACTGATGATGGATAGGAATTCCACGTACAGAGTTCAGGCCGAAATGTAGCCCCTTGACTAGAATGCAAGAGTGGTGTGACCCGATTTCAGGGGCGCGAACAAGGCCGAGGTGGAGGAGGACTTGGAAGAGGTCACAGACAGTTGATATGTTACAATTGCGGGGGGGGGCAGGACATTATGCCCATGATTGTATGAATCTAACGCATCCATCATGCTTGTATTGTACATTGTCTGATCATGAGACAGAGGATTGTCCCACACTGATGGCGAGGTTGTGCGACAAGGGGGTGCTCCAACCTCCCCCGACTCAAAACTTGCAAATGATGAGGTCTGAGTCGCGCGAGAAAGACCCTAACATGAACATTGTTCTCTGAAGTGGAATTACGACAGGGGATGATAAAGGCAAGCAGCTTGAAGATACTACTTGGGGTCGCAAGGCTTCGATGAAAGAACCAGAGTTTGATTTGGAGCGTGCTAAGGAAACTTTCATGGAAGCTAGGAAGAGCTTCGCTAATGCCTCCACTTTAGGAAGCAAAGACAGATCGAAGTTAGAAATGGACCCATCAATGTTCACGACGTTCCTAGAAATATGCATGAAGCTACTGCGTGACAACAAGGCTATAAAGGGATTGCAGGAACTCATAAATAGATGTACTGGGACCACGCTAGGAGCACCGCGTGTAGTCCGGAAGATTGGAAAGCATGCAACGAGGATGGAAAGAGAAATGAGATTGACCACGCAGATTGGAGAATATGAGATGGACCAAGTGATTCTGGATTTAGGATTGGATGTGAACGTTCTACCAAAGCAGACATGGGAGCGCATGGGAAGGCCTATGCTACAATGGTCTCCTATCCAGTTGCAAATGGCGAACCAACAAAAGATAATACCTATGGGGAGATTGTAGGGAATCACCATGGATATTGAAGGAGCAAGCACGCTAGCAAATTTTGAAGTGATAGAGATTGTTGATGATAGCAACACCTAGCCTGCGTTATTAGGAATAGCTTGGGCCACTCACATGAACAGGGTGATAAATCTGAAGAAGCGCAAGATGATTTTTGAGAAAAAGTCTCTGCGCGTAGTCATACCTTTGGACCTTACAAAAGGATTGTGCTACACGAAGCCAGTGCGCGACTATAAAAACGACGATGATTTAGACTGCATCTACAAAATAACCACACGAGAGCAAGACTGCGTAAATCCCACCGCGGATGGATGAATCTCATGGGAGCGTGAAAGTTCATGTACATCGGATTTGGATGAAGAAGTCTGGAAAGAACGCGTGTGCAGAAGGTTACCCACGCTGAAGCCTTTAACGGAGTGTGCGAAGCACTGAACATGG